>VKOC01010019.1:0-10383 GCA_009364415.1 Spea multiplicata
CTATATATAGTTTCATGTTCTTTAGATGGTAGTTAATAGTTAAAATTCTGCACCCTTTATGGTGTAACATTATGCATCCCTAATGATTACGGTGCAGGATCATGTGTATAACCCATCGTCACGCAGATAATTTAGAGCCATGGGGATTGCTTAGTGTGGGAAGCCGCCTGGGGATCGCTATGAACCACATCCTGCTTATGCAAGCTGAGCCACCACACCTCCCCTGAATTTGGTGAGCATCTAGCGCAGGGATCTCCAAACTCGGCCCTCCAGCTGCTGCAGGCTACCATTCCTTACTCCTCAGCCAGCCTTAGTGAGGAGTTATGGAGCTTAGTCCCTGTCAGCAGCTGGAGGGCGAGTTTGGAGATCCCTGATCTAGCGCGTGGGGCACAATCAGACTGCTCTCTAGTGGTGAACGAGGACTCTTACGCCACACGCAAGTGTGATGAGCTGGGATTAGAAATGAAGTACTCGGTCGCACAGCATTTCGTAATACAAATGAGCTAATAATATAGTTTGCCATCATAGTCCCTTGTGCTGTTGCGTTATAAGTGCATAGTGGTTACCCCAATTAACAGACTGTTTAAAATCCACTCTCTTTGTTAATAACATTCTACTTTTGGGAAAACTAGCTAAACTTGCACTTCTGGTATGCCTTATATTTAATGTTCATTTTAACATGGAGATCACATAGTACAAGCGAAATAATATCTCAGCAATGTTGCATTTATCTGCAGGATTGCTCATCTATTTGCTCTCAAAAAGGAGGAATCATTAAACAAGGTTGGCTTTATAAAGCTAACATAGGAACCACCATCCCGGTCACAATGAAGGTAAGAAACCCGGTGTCTTTTTTTATACGTATGCATGGTGCACGGAGGCATTTCTACACTTCAGAAATGTGTGAATCCCGTCGTCTGATGGAACGGAGTGATGTGACAGATTGTGCAGTAGATTTTATCAGAATTGGGGGGATCGAGATATAGGCGCAGATATAGGCAAAGTGTCCGTGACATCGCTAGTGGAAATCATTGGCTTGGTCTGTCCTTTCAATGCATGCTTAAGGCCTACCTTTCTATTAGAATGGGATGTGAGACAGTGCAGGGCTACGCTGAAAGGGTTAACATTACCTCCTACAGTTGTGAAGCCTTGAGTAATTTATCAATCTTCATCATGATTGTAGGGATACAATGTATTTGTATCTATTGGACATGATTGGAATATTAAAGGGATGATAAATCTATTTCTGGGTTTTTTTATTACATATATATTTAGAAAAGTTTAAAAATAAAAATATAAACTTTTATGAATTCTTTTATGCTCCATATTAAGGAATAGTTCTTTAGATCAATTTAAATAAAAGTGAAATTAAAAAATGACTAGTTGGGTAGTTTATTTGGAATCTGTCCTTGTGCTCTGTTGGGATAAATTGTTTTCAGCTGTTATGTCTCCGGATTTCAACTATTTCAGCTATTTTTGGGAAATGTTACAGATAACAAAGATACGCACATTTATAAGTTGTCATTTACAACAGGAAACAACTGCTGAGAGTTCGGAAGTAGACACAGACAGTGTTATGTATAAAGGCCAAAAGTGGAGTAATTGCCATGGCAACTGAGGATTTATTCACTTCTACCATGGCCAGAATTGCTCTTTATACATAACCTTCATTGCTCTGATTAATGGAATTTGGCATTTTATACTATTTCCCCTTCCTTTCTGTAATTATATACACTATATGGACAAAAGTATTGGGACACCTGACCATTACACCAACAGGGACGTTGATGACATCACATTCTAAATACATAGATATTAATATGTACCTGGTCCCCTCTTTGCAGCTATAGCAGCCGACACTCTCCTGGGAAGGCTTTTATATATATTAAAATGTAATGTATATCCCAAGAGGTGGTTTTATCTCTTTTTGGGAAGGAAATTGCTCATAGTGCTCTTGTGTTAACAGCTTTCTGTTACTTTGACATATTAACCATTGTATGAAGAACAGGCAGGGGGCATCCAGCTTGTGAATTGATGTTTTTTGATGTCTAAGCAAAGTCTTCGTATTCTTTTATTAGGTGTTTCGGAGAAGATACTTTTATCTGACCCAGCTCCCGGACGGCTCCTATATCCTTAACTCCTACAAGGATGAGAAAAACTCGAAGGACTCTAAAGGCTGCATTTTCCTGGATTCCTGCATTGATGTGATCCAGGTATAACCAGACTGAACTCTTTTGCCATATGAACAAACCAAATATGACAAAAAAGTAACATATTCCGACAAGAACGTGATCAGCTGTGTCTGTTATAGATCATAAAAGTTACATTGATAAATGATGCTAAAGTACTGCCAGCCAGTCCTCGGACTTTGTTGGAATTTGTTCTACAACGAGTGACGTGTACTTTCCACTGGATAATAATAATTAAAAAAATAAAAATGATGTCTAAAAGTGAAATGTGTAAAAAAAGCGGGTATAGAACATATTGTTCCCAGGATTTATGCTGATGTCAGTTTTGAGGACATTGCAGAAGAATTTAGAAGCGTGAATGAATTGGTGATTGCTATCACATTTTTTATTTTGTTACAAGGGCATCCAACTGCATAGTTTCTGGACCAAGTAAATTGACCTTATTCTGCTTGTGTTATTCCAGTGCCCAAAGATACGTCGTAATGCATTTGAACTAAAAATGCTGGATAGATCCGGCCATCATCTGGCTGCCGATACAGAGCAGGAGATGGAGGAGTGGCTGCTAACGTTGAAGAAAATCATCCAGTTTAACGCAGACAGTTTGGCGCAGGAGAAAAAAGACACCGTGGAACCTGCCCAAGGTTAGAGAGGAGGCTTGGGGAATGCGGAACGCCATTCAAACCATATACTGATAACAAAATATCACAGCGAGGCCTGCGCTTCCTAGTAAAAGATGTAAAACTGTGACACTATTTCTTAGGATGCCTGTAATATATATATATAAAACTGGCAAACAACATTTATTCTGCTCCAAAATCAAATTCTAAAATATTACTTTGCAGTTTGGTTGCGTACGATTTAATAATAATAGTAATTTAACTAAAAACACTCCATCTCTTCTCATCTTCAGTGCAACTCAGACTCTGAAACACAAGGTCCAGGGTGACCCCCAATTTGGTCCATATAAAGTTTTGTTGCTTGTTTTTCACGTCCAAGTGCCTTCTCTGTATCTCATCGCAAATAGCGGGACCTGGAATGCAAGTCTACCGAGTCCTGATTTTTGATCAGCAGGAACGGAGAACACAGTGAATTTCCTCTATTTTCAAAAAAAGAAGAAAAAAAATGGAATATAACATACAAATTAGCATCTACTCTGCCCATTTTCCCCCGATATAAAGGCTCAGAGCTTAATCGGTCCTTCGTCTCACATTCAAGATAGCCGTATGCCTGTCCCATTCAGATTTAAATTCCCTCATCGTTTAACTTCCGCAGAGAAAGCTTTTCATCTTTGCCCATTCATTCTAGGGGGCCTTTTCCTAGGACACATAATAATCTAATTATTTCTTTGTAATGATGAAAAAATAAGTTTTGCTGTGATAAGTTGGTTTTAGCATTGCATAAAGTTTTCTCTGGGTATGAACATTTGGTAATGGGCGTAAGAATGATGGTGGTATTTCTGAAAGAATGAATATACATGCAAGCTCTTTTCTATACTGTTTTACCAGTAAGCAGTTATATATCTTAATAACCGATAAGGTATAGAATGTAACAGTGTGGAGAGCAGAGCGTTAACAGACCCCTTGCGTTATTTTATATGGTATCGAACATTTGGTAATGGGCGTAAGAATGATGGTGGTATTTCTAAAAGAATGAATGTACATGCTAGCTGTTTCCATACTCTTTTACCACTAAGCAGTTATATATCTTAATAACCGATAACGTATAGAATGTAACAATGTGGAGAGCAGAGCGTTAACAGACTCCTTGCCTAATTATGTGTTTTAAAGGATCTGGGTATTGGAAACATACAGACCTTCGCTACTGCTCAGTGTGCTTAGCAGCTGGGAACTGGCAAAATATCTTTGGCTCTGGAAAGGTTTCCTGGACCTGATTTTTGGCTCATGGAATATAAATGCTTTGGAATCATAAAAATGATGCCTTAAAGCTGCGGTCTCTAAGTAATTATTGAGAGGCCATCTTAAAGGAAGAAGGCAAAATAAGTTGTGGGAGGGAAAAGAGCATAAAGTAGAAGGAACATGGAGGAAAATCAGCAGCAAGTGGATGGACATCAGTCTAGATAGATGAAAGTGGGGCTGTTGTGTTACTTGAGAAATAATCCATAAGCTTATATTTGGCCTAATATGTTGTGTTAAGAACGCTTTATGGTTTGCCAGAAACCGCCTTATAATGGTTAGGGAACAGGTCACTGTCTGAGACTGTCTACTCCATCGTTGACAGTAGGAGAATTAGCTTCATATAGAATTGTTCTACAGGATACAGAAGACTTCATTTTTTTTTGTTAGAAGTAACGTTTTAAAAGAACGTTTTTGAAATGACTGCTTCATTTAGTATTTAGGTTCCTACATGAAAAGTGTATTTAAAAAAGCAGTTAGCGTGTTACAGCTCTTTAGAACAAGGTTAGTCTGATGGATCTGTTAGGAGATATTATATGTGAGCCTTTTTCGCGGCCGTAGATTCATGTTAAACTCTAAGCTTTGACTTAATTGCAGTGCTGGAACCTGAACTAACATCTGTTTTTTTCCCAAAATACAGATGATGAAAGCAGCACCCAAGGGAAGACAGAAAACATCATGGAAAGTCTGGAAAGAAGCATGCATCCTGAGCTGGTGAAGGTATTAGCTTTTACGACTTGGAAAAAAGAATTGCGTACAGAAGTGCTTTTCCTAACACTTCTAAGTAGTTGGCTACAAAAGTATCTGACTGTGGCTACAAAAGTATCTGACTGTGGTTTTGATTTAAGGGCGTTACATTTGGAGGAACTATTTTTGCATATGCTTTTTTTTTCTTGGTCCGAAGGGTTCTGTGCTAGCTACTACACACCTGCTGATGATGTATATACTGTGTATATATATATGGATATATCATATATATATATATATATTGTATCTGTATATATGGCCGCTTCTTGACAAGAAACTCTTTTCCTTCATTGCCTCTCTCCTTGTTGTCAGACAGCTAATGCCAAAGGCTGACCTTTAAACATTGCAGTAAGGGTTAATTGAATTCAACGGAATGAATTGATTTCCACCCATTAACCCTTTCATGCTGGGGACAGAGAATGCTGCAACCTGCTTTTTAATGCAGGGAATTTTGATCACCTTTCTTGTCCCTACCATAACATATTTTGAGTGTAACCCACATACCAATGCCAGTGACCAGCCTTACGCTGATGAGTCTCGTTAAGGATAAAACATCTGGCGATGAGCCCTCCGAGCCTAGGACTCATCCATTTATCTGATCAGCTTCTTCCATATTCTTCACCAGGGATCCTGCCCTGACACTTTGTGAATGAGGGATACAGCGGAGTGACACACTCCTGCTCCATTCTTTAAAAGGTTCCTCTGCAAAGTCGCCTTCAGTTTGCATTGTTGAAATATTGTTTTATTTTTTTCTCTTAGATTGTTATTTACATCTAATGGGGTGAATTCATTCCACTCTATAAGTATAATATAGGAAGCGTGCACAGCCTCGGTCTGTCACTGGAAAAAGCAGAGCCTATTTAATGCCAGAATGAATGCAGCGCTTTAAATCTTTCCGCTACAGTCTTGTATTTTATTTGCAGTATGGAAGAGAGACGGAGCAGCTGAACAAGTTAAGTCGAAGTGAAGGACGACAAAACCTGTTTTCATTTGACTCTGATGTCCAGGTACACAGGGGGTTAATACATTTGCTGAATATGTCTCTTGTTGACATCTGTTATGTCATGTGAAACAAAATGTCTCCTGTAATACAAAGTTTAAAGATCCCAAATTAAACATAATCCTTGAACATACAAATCAGTGTTGTGTACAGTAATGTAGGTCTGTGTTGTAAAACTATTTTTTTTAAAAAAAAAACTTCCTTTTTTCTGCAGACCTGCAGGCTGCCATTATTCTCGGTCATGTGAGATTTTGTGTCACTTTTCCTATTGAGTTGATTATTTTTGGCAATGCTAAGTCTCATGTGCACAAGGATCTTTTTCCTTCCATTGAGTTTCATAAGGAGTCAGAGTTCTAACAGACTGGCCCAATTTAACAGAGCTAGAACACAAACGGCTAATAAACAGCTGTTTGAAAACACTACACAACGTAAAAAACTAGAAGGGTAAATAATGAAAAACGCACACAAATTATAGTGTTACAGGCCCAGACCTGACGCTAAACCTCTGTAAAAAAGCTCTGTGGAAGCCAGGCCTTTTTTAAAGCAGAGGGGTACATTTAGAACACATGATCAGGTAGGAAGAATGTAGAAAATATTATGACTTAATACAGAAACACAAGACTTTTTAACTTTTTTAAAAAAAAACATGATACAGAAGGTGGAATTTCAGTAGCATTTGGCATGCTCTCCCTTTTTGATTAGCTTATTAAAAACATGGCAAATGCATTTTTTAATGGTTTGACATTTTTTTATTGTGGGGTCTGACAGTTTTATATTGAATTTATTATAGATCATTTTGAGAACTGGGGAAATGAAAGGAATCTGGGAAGTTGTGTGGGGTTTTCCCAATTTTCAACTGTGGCTGTTTTTACTGTGTTTATTAGACTTCATATTATGACCCATTCATAATAAATCCTCTTAATTGTTAACTTAATATGTTTGAATGGGGACCGGTAACAAATGCAAGCTGCTATAAAACTGAATGAATCCAAATTCCGACCCCTACATTTGCTTACATTTAGAAATAGTAACCTGCTTTAAAGTACGTTTCTATAGTTCCAAGCATAGGCTGTATATCAGATTTTATGGTTGATAGATTTTGGTAAAGCCTGAAGCCAGTGTGGTAGATACAGGCCTGTTGCGTGTGCTGATTAATAATCTCTAATAATCTCTACACTCTTTGCTCTAGAGACTGGATTTCTCAGGGATTGAGCCAGACATAAGACCCTTTGAAGAGAAAGTCGGCCGACGTTTCATTGTCAAGTGTCATGAACTCAGCTTTAACATTTTAATGAACATAACAGAAAAGGCAGATGGATCCATAACAAATGTATGTAATTACTGTTTCCGGATAACGATGTGACACCATTAGTATGTTTCTTTCACGCCTAGTTCTGGGAAAAATGTCGTCGATGTATCGTAGGTTCTCAGACGATTTACTTGGTTGTGAAATTAAATATTAGTTATGTTATCTTGCTATGTTATCAACAAAGCAGCTAATTGCTCACAGAAACATTTCAATGGATTCCATATTTTAAAAACAAAATTGAATACTTTAGCACTTTGTAGAACACAAAAGTTGGAATCGGGAAGAAAAATCCATAATGAATAGACACAAAGGATATTTATTTTTTCATAATTGCAATGCTTTTTATCATTTCCTCCTTTTCACCATTAAAATGTATCCCATAAAATAATAAAGATACTTAAGGAAAAAATAATAATAACAAAAACCTGAAGGCACCATGGTGGAAATATGTGTTTGTGTTTTAGGTGGAGCCATTCTTTATCAGTCTAGCCTTGTTTGATATTAAAAATAACTGCAAGATATCAGCTGATTTCCATGTGGACCTCAACCCTCCGGCAGTACTAGACATGTTGGCTGACCCCTCAGCAAACGAGGGAAACTCCAAGAGAGCTTCGGCGAGCGACAATACCATCCATGACATTCCTGCGTCACATCTCAACTACATGACGGAGGTGATGCATGGCGGTATAACCGTAAAACACCCTTTGATATTGAAACACGGATGTAATATATTAGCAACACATAGGACATACATATTATGGTTTATCTCAGACCTCAGAGGTCTCTTCCTTGACCTATGACTGTATCTGTTTTTCATATCCTTATTTATATCATGTGGTCATGTGACACCAAATCTGACACTGCCATAGAAACTGAAAACACATCTTTAAAGATTCTGTACTGTTTTTCATGTGATTACAGACAAGGGGAAGAATACAATTACAGATCTGTTAGGGTTTATTTACTCAATACATTAGAAATTACAATGAATCTATTGTCTAAGTGGAACAGAACATTTATTTTTTCTGTTATTATACAGATCATACATTGTGAGAATCGGGCTTTGAATTTTCACTAGAGTTTTTGCGCTATTTTGCTGAAAATAAAACTTGGTTTAGGCTATGACAGCATGTTTTCTTTTCAATCCTTTGGTTTTAGGCAATTTTTTCAGTGACAAACCCCCATCCTGAAGTTTTCCTGGTAGCACGAGTGGAAAAAGTATTACAGGGAAACATCACACACTGTGCAGAACCGTACATCAAAACCTCAGATCCTGCAAAGGTATCGCATTAACTCCCGAAAGAGGAAACCACGTGGAGTGAATTGCCTTATATTCCATTGTGAGATGGATGTACACTTATGCATTTCCCAACACTATGAAACATATATGTGATAGAGACGCGTGTGCTGGCGTTCCTGTATAATGTCTGCAATGGACAATGTTTCTTAAACCACAGGAAAACAGATAACAACATTGTGCTTTCAGGATCTGAATGATTATTTCTTCCTATTATGTCATTATGTGTTTGTTACACAGCGCCCCCCTGTGGTGGTGCCAGCATTTGTAAGACCTAGGGCAGCGCCTTCAACCACCACTTCCGTGACGGCCGCCCACAGCTGAGCGCCGTGATGTGGTGTCGTATGCCATCGCGCCATCGCTTAAAGGCGTGCAGCGCAGGATAAAGCAAGATGGAGGTTGTTCCAACCCGCCACAATCCTTCCGAATGTAGTTGGGGAGATCAGAAGATCTCACTTTTATCCTGGTTGCTGCTCGCCTGGCGTAGTCACCCTAGGCCAGAATACATCGCTGATTCTAATCAATACTATGAGAGGAAACCGCAGAAGGGTTCCTGCCTGCGGGAGACGTAGCTTGGTGACTAAAATTCAGGGCTTGTTCGTGGATGTCGCTTGTACAGGTTGCCAACTCTTGTTTTTCAGACTGCTCAGAAAGTGCATAAGGTTGCCAAGCAGGTATGTAGCCGGCTGGGTCGATATAAGATGCCGTTCGCTTGGACTGCAAGGTAAGTTTTTTAAGAATCACGTTAAAAGTTTGGCTACATTTTTAAGTTTAAAACCCAAAAGCTATTTTCCACTTTGTATCCAAATGGAGTGCTTGGTTTGGTTGTGACTCTGGATCAGTTTCCTTTTGGTTTATTACTTTAAACCCATGGAAACATTGAGCCATTTTCTCCTTTCTTTTGCATTCCTTCAGGTCAAGTTCATTTTTTTATGAATTCATTGCAATGTTTTAAACCCTTTAGTACTCAACCATACCATTTTACTCTCTTTCATCCATTTTTTTTAGTTGTTTTGCCATATATCTTATAGTGCCACTATACTTTATGTTTACAATCCCCCCACGATAGTTAGAAAGCAGCTTGAACTTTAGAAGTTACGTGCTGTTTTCTCAGGAAGGCCAAACCTGTCTGCTTTGTAGACAGGCATCTGGTTTTCAGGAGTCACTCATAAGACGTATAAGACTTTTCTTTGATTTTGGGCAGGTCTCAACCCCCTGTCTTGCCCGGGTGACTTGCTCCCTCTTTTCTGCCACCAGTGTCTACTCTGTCTGGCATAGCGGAGCCCAGGGCAGGGTACTTAGGCTCTCAGTAACATGCTATATGGTAATACCATATTTTAAGGGATATTGTATTCAACTTAACTTTCTTTTTTAGGCCGTTATTCAAGGACACACAAGGGACCCTCGACACTGAAGGAAAATTCTCTCCTCTGTACAGACAGGATAGCAGCAAAATTTCCAATGAGGATCTCCTTAAGCTGTTGGCAGAGTACAGAAAGTAGGTGTCCTAAATACTAAACGCATGCACAGATTTAGATGATAAGTACTATAAAATCTCAATTATAAGATTTAAATCGTTACTGAACATCAACAACAATCAGTAACTTAACAGCAGGGTAGAGATAATGTAACAAGAACAAAAAGATCCTAAGAAAGAAAGTTAAGTATATTTAGTATACTCAATTACAAGGTTTAGAATGGGAGCAGAAAGTTAGAGAGTGTTCACACAGGAGAGATTAAACACGTAATGGAGGGGTGGGGGTCAGCTCTGGTGTCTGAGAACCCCCCCCCAGAATTATATCAGAAGCTTAAACAGCCAGTTGTGCAAACGGCAAGACCTGGAACATCAGCTGTTTCTTTTCCAACAGGTAATTGCTCCGAAACATATGTCAAAGATTAACTATAATACTATAATATTATTATATATA
>VKOC01010020.1:0-16165 GCA_009364415.1 Spea multiplicata
TCGAAGTGCTAACAATTTAAGAGCCACTTGTACATTTCTCTAGACTATAGACTAACAAATAATGCAATCTGCAAAAACTAGACTAGAACATTGTAATTAGCACAACAGCAATCAAAGAAATAATGGAATAAATGGAACTTGGTGCATAATGTAACAAACACAATTAAATCTGTTTTAAGCACCTTGATTTAACAAATGTATCCATAACAAAAGCACTAATTGCTGCTGTTTTGTAGTCACCAGCTCATCTGCAATTTACATAATCAATATTATATCAATATAACTTTAATCAAATATAGAAAAAGTAGGTCTCTGTAACAATTAAGTTTTTCCAACGAGTCGCTACTGCTTTTGAAATGTCTTAAAAGATGAAGAGTGCTGGCATATGATATTTACTGTTGCTCAGTTGTAGGCAGTTAGTGAGGACAGCAAGGGAGTAGCAGAGAAGCTGCTGATGAGCCTTTACTGAAAAAAGTACGTATGTGTGTGTGCATGTGACGTGTGTAACCGTGTGTGTGTATATATTACAGTATATGTGTGTGTGTGACTGTGCCCTGTTCTTCTGCAGCTATATCAACACTTTAGAACAACATTTTAAAAAAAAATAATCAGCTGATTCAAAATACATAGAATTATATATAATAAAGGATCCTCATCCATAAAATAATATATATATATATATATATATATATATATATATATATTCTAAACCAAAGGGAGCGGCTGCACACTCAGAAATATTGTTAATATACACAGGCTTTTATTTGCCCGGGTGCTCCAAAAATAGCCAGATATATGTAACCAAAGAAAAAATGGGCACTCACTGGGCTTTGCAGTAAAGTGCATTAAACACTAGTTTATTTCATTCAGCACGGCCAGCGTTTCGGACCACCTCTGGTCCTTTCACGAAACGTTGGCCGTGCTTAATGAAATAAACTAGTGTTTACTGCAAAGACCCGTGAGTGCCCATTTTTTCTTTGGTTACATATATATATATATTTATATATACATACACTGATCAGCCATAACATTATGCCACCATTATCAGTTGGTGGCATAGTTGGTGGCATATATTAGGAAAAATGGGCAAGCGTAAGGATCTGAGCAACTTTGACAAGGGCCAAAAACTGCAGCTTTGTGGGGTGTTCCTGTCCTGCAGCGGTCAGTACCTATCAAAAGTGGTCCAAGGAAGGAAAATCGGTGAACAGGCGACAGGGTCATGGGTACCCAAGGTTCATTGATGCACATGGGGAGGGGGGGCGAAGGCTGTCCTGTGTGGTCAAATCCAACAGACGAGCTATCTACTGGTGTTCCTCAAGGCTCAGTGATTGGGCCTCTGCTATTCTCCATCACACTTCTTGACACCCCTACTCTATATTTCTGCTCGGCCTTTCCCTCTCTTCTAACTCACCTCACATTTGTCTATCAGAATTGCATCGCGGATGGCGTCCATTACCTAAAGCTCAACATCTCTAAAACGAACTCGCGGCAATCGCCATCTGCTGTAATGTCACTTTTCCTACAACACCTCTATTACTGTTGATAACTCCACTATCCATCAAACAGTTAAGCTGCGCCCAGTCACCCACCAGCTCTGCTCTCTCCTTCATCCCTCACATCCAGTCCTCACCGTCTGCCACCTCCACCTGAAAACTCTCCCGAATCGCCCTTTCTAAATACCACCAAGTTGCTAATCCACTCCTTGCTTGATATCGCCTGGATTGTGCAACTCCCTACTAACCGGTCTCCCTCTCGCCTTTCCTGCTTCAATCTATCTCAACACTGCAGCTAGATTAATCTTTCTCTGCAGCCCCTCCTCATCTGCTCCCTATGCAATCCTTCACTGGCTCCCCATACCCTCTAGAATCAAATTTAAACTTCAACCTGACCTATAGAGCCCTCAACAACTCAGCACCTTACATCTCTACCCTCCTATCCAAATACATCCCTACCCGCCCTCTTCGTTCCTGTCACGACCTGCTGCTTTCTTCTACTGTTGTTACCTCTTCCCACTCCCATATTCAGGATTTCACCCGTGCCGCTCCTCTCCTGTGGAATCCCCTTCCCCGTTCAATCAGACTTTCTGCCTCGTACGCGACTTTCAAAACCTCTTTGAAAACCCACTTGTTCAGGGAAGTGTACAACATTGCTTTACAGTACTCCCAACCATCATCCTAATCACAGCCATCAGAACAAACGGCTTCAACACATCAACCAGATCAACTCATCCCCATCCAAGCCGTCCTCTCCCATTGTCTCACTCCCTTCAACCACTGACTAGATTGTAAGCTCGCAAGAGCAGGGCCCTCTTCTCCTTTGCACCAGTTTATTGTGTGTGTTATTGTATGTGCTTATAAATTGTTCTAATGAATGTAACAGCGCTGCGGAACCGGCGCTTTATAAATAAACGTAATGTAATTGATTGCTCATGTTATCATTGTTTGGCCATCAAATGTTTATATCTAAGGAGATGAATGGATGAAGATCTTATTGTTTTTTATTAGTCTCGTCATAACTTTTTGTTTCTGTATTTGTAGGTTTGTTGATGAAAGCTGGTAATGTTTCTTCCTTGTTTACAGAAACCAGAATTTTTTATTTTACATAAAGGTCGACAGGGATTCAGTATCGATTTCTAAATTCACTTTGAGCATTGTTTTGTTCTCCTTGTCTCCCCTATCTTTAACTATCATCATCTAATTCAAGCTATATTAAATCAACATGCCTACATTTCAGTGTCCTAAAATGACCCTGTAGTTGTATTTTATTTATTCCAAGCAACTTGTTGAATCTGCAGCAGACATACCATTCTTTGGGAAATATACTCCAAAGTGTTTACACATATTATTTTGGTGTCTGTCAGTTGTCCAAATCTCTAATACCTTGTACTTGGTGGAGCATGCAGAGATATTGTTTACTGAATGTTTTTACACTTGAAATGGCTTTGAGAACTTATTTTATCTTCGACTTTCAGATTACATTTTACATTACGTTTTATAGGGAGTTAGTCGCAACTTGTACTAAATGACCTTCTAGCGGTATTAGGAAATACACTGCTGTGAAAAGGTATTTGCCCCCTTGGTAATAAGCAAAAATAGAAGAAATCAGGAAGGGACAAATATTTTCACAGCAATGTATACAGTTTTACTTGGTTGCTGGTAACGTAGCATTAATACAAATCTAGTCATTATGAACCTATGCTTTGAACAATTAAATGTATGCAAAGTATACTTTTACACTATACAATGTATGGAGTCTATGCAACAGTACAGGTTTTGAGCAGAAAATAATAACTCTGTTTTGCGTTTTTGGTTTATTTACATTGAATGTAATACATCATTCAACATGGTGCTTCTGAAATTCTTAATAACAAAATGAGTGCTTAAAAAAGTACCCAAACAATTTTGCTATTTGTGAATTAAGCCTGAGTGCCTAGGGATGCATCACATTTCGTATGGTTCACTGGAGTCCAAATAAAACAAGCACAGAGCAAATCGCAGCACTGTATATTTCTGCAGTAAGTTCCCTTACATCTCAATGGGACAGAGATAGAGATGGCCTGAGTTTACCGCATTATTTGTAATTTTGAATGTGCTTCATTTTAAAAGAAAAGACACATAAAATAATTTATTGGAGACACAACATGGAATAATAATGAGGGAAAATTGTATCAATAGTTTTTCAGAGAGTAATTTGACACTAGGTTTGAGCAGCCTGGCAGCGTTCTTTGATTAAATTTGTCAAGGTATTATGTGAAATTGTAGTTAAGGCAGATGAAGCTAAAAACAGCCTGTGTTAAAAATCCAGAATGCTAATTAAACAGTAAATGAACCATTAACCCATGGCTAAAGTATAGAGTGAATAATGCATTTATTATTTGTAGAAACAAGAATACATGTGTAAGTACATCTTATATAATCAGAATGGGGTAATAAGGGGATAGGAAGCTAAAACAAAAATCATACACAGCCTCTAGGAGCACTGTAATAACAAGATGAACAGACAGCTACCAAAATAAAATGCGATTAAACCTGGAAACTTATATTGTGACAATAAATAACAGTGTGGGTATCAAGCTTACTTTATTATGTTAGTGTCATATGCAGTAAGCATTAGCTTTGTCAAAAGAGTGATTTAACAAAATGCCATTTCTTTATTCATCAGCCGTTTAAGTCAAGTGGCTTAAGTGCAAAAAAATACAGGGAATATGAAAAGACATTGAAAGTATATCCTCTATAAATATTATCTCCACACCTGATATATATTTTACTTATAAGACATTTCATATGTTTTTATGAATTTTATCTATTTGTACGCTACATTGTGAAATAAATTATAAATTATTCATATACTGTATTATCTTTAACACAATTCACATACACAATCTTCATAGATAAATCTGCTGCACGCTTTTCTTTTGCTCTTATTTTTAAGGTACTTGTGCCTTTGTTTTCACCATAAATATAAGCTCCACAAGACATTGCATGATATTATCCCTGGTTATAAAATGATGTCCTTAACATCCACATATCACTGACCTTCTTATGTGATTGTCTTCTCCTCAACTAGACTATAATATCAACCTACAGTTTTTATTAACAGTGATGGAAAGATTCAGACATTATATTATAATATAATATATATTTTAATTAAAAAAAGGTTCCTACATGCACCCCAGAACATTGTCTTCTTTCTTTTATAGTTGATAAAAGGAAAACTATACTAAACCTTTATTAAGTATAATATAATAAAAAATATATTTATAAGGGTAAGGGTAAATAGCATAAAGTTTTAATGATTACCCTTTCTATCAGAGTCACAGTACAATATGATATTATTGCTAAATTCACAGCACCAAGGCAGCAGGAAGCAGAGGAGAGGGGCGTTGAACGGTCGCTGAAAGCTTTCTCAGGAGTGCCTCGTTCATGAAAACGTTTTCAGAACCACTTGGCGCCCCTCCACTCCCTGCATTAGTGGAAGTATGAGGCCTCCGTCTCAGTCAGAGTGCTGGCTCTTCATGTCACGTCATATCCGTTCTGGGGCAAGTACTGTGTGTGCAACTTGGGTTCTGACATGTAACCTGGGTGCTGGGCACAGTGGAGGCTCCTCCATAGGAGCACATGTGCACGTAAACCACCAAGCGCAAAATGAATTTTTATTTTCCAAAATTCATCAAAAATCCATTTTAATCTAATTTAAATTAAAAAGGATGTTTGATAAATTTTGCATTTTTTTTCCCTTTTGTGCTTTGGGGTTCACGTGTGCATGAAGCCTTCTGTCCCCTGATGTAGCCTGCCTGTCTATGCCAAGAAAGAGCTATGAACAGGCAGCCTGTTCATAGTTCTTTCTTCTATCGCACTGCTGCGATACCCTATTTGGCTCAAATGCTTGCACGCTTGCTAAAGCACCAGCTGAGCCGCCCATTTGATCGCTGTCGCACTGTAAAGGCTGTGCGAGCGGGGGATTAGCTCCCAGCCAACACACTCCCTGCCCAGACCAGAGTCTCCTTGCCCTCCCCAGTGACTGACGTGAGCGGGAAGGCGGGGCTAACAACGCAAGGAATGGAGCACCATTATTCTGTGTGTTCGTGGAGAGGGAACAGCAGTATGTGGACCCCCATTGGAATTACCCACCAGCCGCCACTGACTGGGCAAGTCCTATGAGTGCAAGCTGGAGACTGCGGCAAATCCTACGTGGGTAACCTGGGTTCTGTATCAAGTCCTGTGCATGCATAACCAGAATGAGGAATCTGCACACTCCAAGAGAACCCCGGTACTTAACTGTGCCAGGAAGGGCCAGTTCCCCAGTAAATACAATAGATAAATAAAGGCCCCAGGCACTCAAGAGTTCCAACGTCAGGCAGATTTTTTGAGACAAGAAACAACGTTTTGACCTCACCATGCAGTCTTTTTCAAGTCCTGTGTATGCAACCTGACTCCTGGGAAACTCCTGTGGATACAACCTGGGTGCTATGCAAGTCCTGTGCATGCAACCTGGGTGCTGTGGTAAGTCCTAAGTGTGCAATCTTGGTGCTGTGGTATGTCCTCTGAGTGCAACCTGGGTACAAGGGCAAGTCCTTTGAGTGAAACCTAGGTGCTGGGGCAAGTCCTATGTGTGCAATGTGGGTGCTGGGCAAGTCGTTAAGATGTAGCTTGGGTGCTGAGCAGGTGCTGTGGATGCAATCTGGGTGCTGAGCAAGTCATGTGAGTGCAATCTGGGTGCTGGGGCTTGCCCTTTGGTGGTGTGACATGTGACCTATGCCTGCTCTGCTTTTCTAATATCATGAATGTCCTTGTTATTTATTTATCTACTTTCCTCAAAATAACCTCTGTAAAGATATAGTTGGGGTGCACAATTTCCTTGATTCAGATGCAAAAAGAGCAAGCTACAGCTTTGTCTGTCTTGTTCAATGGCACCGGATGTCACTGACACATTTAGGCACTGACAAGCTGTTTGTGGATAAATATAGCACTGATGAACTGTTTGGGGGCAAAGCTGGCACTGTGGGACATGACTGTGAGTGACATGTTACATGGTCAAGTCAGGGGCTCAAAAATAGGTGTGGTCAGAGGGGTTATGTTTGTTAAAGGGAGGGGTTAGCAATATTGCCACACTTGCCAAATATGTTTGCACCGAGGCAATGTTTGCACAGTGACCCTAGGCTTGGCCCTGGCTAAATTATGAAATTATGGGTTTTTCATTTTCCAGGGTATCTCATGGAAACAATAACACTTCATATGTACTACTTATATGCTTTATACTCACCAAATGCTCTGTAAAACTCCTCCAACGAAAGATGTTTATCACCATTGTAGTCATCATACTTGACTAGATTAAAGAGGGAACATTCATATAGCGATTTGCCAATACCTTCCTGCTTTATTACCTGCAAGTAAAATAACAATACACATTTTTCACAAAGACTTAAATAACAACTGATCAATGCAAATCATATGAAGTAAAAATAATAACAGAAGCAAGTAATGAATCAATTTTTTTTCTCCGGCAATAGCAATTATCCTGCAAGAAACAACTATATACTATATATTTACGTGTATAAAGCTTCCAGATGAAGGAGGTGTTATGGATAATGACATCCATGCTACATGATCATCATTGTTTCTACTTTCTGACAATGATAATGTTTAGTCATCTGTGGTAGCAGATGTAAAAGAAAATATATGTTTAAACTCCTTCAGTGTATATGGTGGTGGTGTGTTCCATATATGTCACATAGAGTGACATATATGTCACTTTAGGTGTCCATACTGTGTATTAAAGTAAACATTATCAAATCTAACTTGTTCCCTTATCAATTACATTTTTCCTGTATTAACAAGTTACTCCAGCTACATAGCTCGGGAAATATCAAAGAAAAACAGGAAGCTTTGTTCAGAAGAATATTACTTTTTTCCTCTTTGAACACTTTTAAGTTTTTCACACATTCAACACCCACTAGAAAAACTGTGAAACTAAGTAAAATAGGAAAGATATTGGAATAACTGGGGAGTTTAAATGCAAAGCACAGAACTGTGGGTGTGCTGTGGTTTTACTAATTCATTCCCTTGTTATTGTAATTCAATGCTAACTGGTCTCCCTCTTTCCTGTATTACAAAATGCTGAACAGCTCTGCCAGACTAATGTTCTTATCCCATCTCTTCTTCAGCCCTACTGTGTCAGTCCCTTCACCGTCTACCGGTGCAATGCAGAATTCGTTGGAATTCCCTACCTGATTCTGTCAGACTTTCCCCTACTCATTCTTAATTTCATTCTGCCTAAAAATCACATGTGAATCTATCTTCCTCATACCAACAACCTTCAATCTGAAATATTCTCCACAACGTATCTCCATGTCACTTACTTCTCTTTATGACCCTTGCTACAATCTGTAAGCAATCTGTAAATTGCAAGCAATTGTAAGCATGCAAAAACTGGGCCCTCTTCTCCTTCTGTGTCAGTATGTCTTAACATGCTCTTTTATATCTTCCATGTCAGAAATGCTATGTCCCAAAGAGGAGTACCAAAAATATGTCATTTTGTGATATTTATCATTGTAAATATAAAGGATTGTTTAGAATAAATGCCTAAATATATCATTTAGCTTTGTGTAAATTTTTGTTGCTTCATATGCATTACTTTAATTTTAATGTTTGATATATACAAATATTTACTTGCAAAATCTCCCCTATGTCAGAGAAAATAAGGACATCGCTCTATACTCAGATTTGCCGCAGTGCTGCAGTGTGTAACCACCGACTGGACATGCCCACATGCCTGTGACTCTCCTTCTTCACTCTGCTTCTTCTTCCAAGTTTCTTCTGTATACTTTTGTCTGCCTTCTCTAGTGATACACTTGTCCCAGCTCTCTGCAGCGTTATCCTAACCTGGTCTAGTAGTTCCACAACATGGCAGACAGTCTGCGCACATGCTCTTTCTCAGTTGGAGGAACGGACGAAAGGCTTTCCCAGTGGTGTGCACCGAGGCTCTGTCCTGTTGAGGAAGTACTACACAAGGCCAAAATAATGCAGATGGATCCACATTTGCCTTTCTTGCCAGATCTGAATATGAATGCATAAATCTAATGCCGAGCCGCACTACTGTGTGTATAGAAATGTGGTGTGTTGCCTCTAATGTCCAGCTATCAGCCACACTAAGGTCATTTGGCAGCCCCCCAGTCTGGTCCCCGCTCTGTGGCATCATATGTTTTCAATTGCCCTGTTGCAGCAAGATTTGCAATAATAAATAAAAATGACTGTACAACAATTCTTATTTTTAATGTACTATTTGTGAAACCATATTAATCATATAGAGTGATAAATAACTTTTATCAATACTTACACTCTTATCTTTTGAGTTTTATAAACAGATTATATATATAACATTTTGTAATCCATAAGATGTATATATTTAACTTTTTTGTCAAATCAGGTTACCTAATAACTAATTACAAATAAATCTAGCTGATACGTTTTTTATGTCATACATGTTGTACATTAATTATTGCCAGTCTATCATGCAATTGGAAGTTCCTTAGCTTGTTTTATGAATTTATTAATTTGCTCCGATTAAAGATTTATATTCACTTCTGATGCTACTTGCCTGACAAACCCCCTAGGGAAGACATTGCATGAAATTTAATTTATCATGCCAGTTGTCAATGTATTATTTTTTTTCAATACAAGTATAGCTGTCTTGCTTATCATTTTTCTTTTTCAGTTAGTTGAGACAATGTTGATATTTTTTGTGTAAGTGTTGCCCAAGAGCTTAATTGAGGGACCAACCAATCTGTTATCATTATTTGATTCTGTGAACAGTAATTTATTCTGTTTCCTAAATTGCGTCTCCAGTTTGAACACAGAATATAAGAACTTCCTGTATTATTATAATTAACATCAAGATTACTAATTCATAGGATTGGAAATGAATGGCAATTTCCATGTGAAAAAACTACACATTTCCTTATTGACACTATTTTATATAACATTGCTTTATTAAAAATGAAAAAAAAATTTGGTGATCTATAGTTTTTATATACACTATATGGACAAAAGTACATTGGACCAACAGGCCAACCGGGCACCAACAGGGACTTTGATGGCATTGCATTCTAAATACACTACATAGATATTAATATGAAGTTGCCCTCCCCTTACAGATACAACACTTTCCACTATTCTGGGAAGGCTTTCCATAACAATTTGGAGTGTTTCTGTGGGAATTTTTGCCCATTGTTGAGTGTAGAATTTGTGAGGTCAGGCACTACTGTTGGACGAGAAGGCCTGGCTTGCAATCTCCATTCCAATTCATCTTAAAGGTGTTCAATGGGGTCGAGGTCTGGGTGGGCCAATCAAGATGTTCCACATCAAATTCATCCAACCATGTCTTTGTAGACCTTGCTTTGTCCACCATTATAAGGACAAAAGTATTGGGATACAGCTTAATTATTGAAATCAGGGTTTGGGCTAGGCTCCTTACTTGCAGTGAAGGAAAATCTAAATGCTTCAGAATACCAAGACATTTTGAACAATGCTATGCTTCTAACTGTGGGTACAGTTCACGGGAAGTCCCTTTTATTATCCAGCATGACTGTGCTCCAGTGCACAAAGCAGGATCCATATAGACATGGTTGGATGAATTTGGTGTGGAAGAATTTGACTAGCCCACACAGAGCCCTGACCTCAACCCCATCAAACACCTTTGAGATGAAGTGTTACAGAGATTGCAAGCTAAGCCTTCTTGTCCAACATCAGTGCCTGACCCCAAAAATGCTCTACTGGATTAATGGGTAAAAATTCCCCCAAAAGCACTCCAAAATCTCGTGGAAAGCATTCTCAGCTAAGTCAGTAAATACAACCTGAATAAATGTCTTGCAGATGTTAAATTCTGGCCACAATCTAAACAAATATATACCCACAGTGACTTCCACAAGGATCATCAGTTGATGATAAAAAGACTCAGTCCTTGGTCTTGTCTGAGATTCAGGATAGTTTTATTCTTATCCCACGCATGTTTAAATTCTCTCACTGTATTAGTCTCTACCACTTCTGGTCAAAGGGTGTTCCATTTACTTACCACCCTCTTGGCAAAGTAGAACTTCCTTACATTATATCTAAACCTCTGATCATCTAGTTTTAGATTAGAAACTCCTGTTTTAACATTTCTCCTTCTTTAGATATAAACGTTCCTCTGGTAATAGAATGCAGAGGATGAATGACAATCACCATAAGATAGATAAATATCAATGTGCCAGTAGAAAATGCTATATGAAAGACTACACAGTTGTACATTATCTATATCAGGCATTGTACATTTCTGCAGACAGAATGGCAGACTAAAGTTCGGGGAGCCTAGACATAAAGTATGGGTTAGAAAGACAGTGAATGAGTAGTGATTCCTTTTTTCATATTAAGTCTACTAAATTATATGTTGTTTTTTCAAGGATAAATAAGGCTTTTTTGATACTCTGTTAGACGTAAGGTCCAACTTTTAATATGAAAAATTGAACAAATTAACATATATTAATGCCCAAATCCCCAATCCCTTCTGAAATAACACATACAAAAAAATAGCACAGCACTAATTATAGTGATCATTTTTTTTTTTACTTAGGATTGTTTTTTTGCGTGCACTGCTAGGTGTGAGGCAGTCCCATGAAATTATACTGTCAAAAAATTAGGCTTTATTATGATAGTAATTTGAACAATTTTCTAACTGCCTTTTATTGCATTTAAGTAAAAGAATCCTACATTGATTAGCATATAAACTTTTTTTATTTGACAGGGTATTGACATGTCAAGTCACAGGGTTGTTTTTTTAATAATGTGGGACGATTTTTCTATGTATTAATAAGAGCCAACCCTAATGAATCAATGGCAGGTGAAATTAAATACTTATGAAGCTCATATATGACCATTTTTCTGTACAACTGGTCAATGTTAGGTGTCCACATTTGAATCCAAACCCATCATAAGGACTTTCTCTAATCCAAGATCCCTCAAATGCTCATCTGGTGTCTCACTGTTGACTAGTTCCTCCATCCACTTTAACATTGACCTGGTCTTCCCTCACATCTGTACTGTGTCCTAATCCCTATTTCTCTGTTTTACTTCCACCTCCTTATTTACAACTTTGTTATACCTGCTGTATCTCCTCCATATAACAGACCTCCACAAACCTGGAGAAACCTCCATGATTTTGGTAGCAATATATAACCTCACTTCCACCATTTTCCATCTTCACATGCTCTTGCCACTTCACAATACTACCATAAACTACTTTCAGTAATAGTCTACCTCTGCCTTGGCATTCTTAATAGACCACCATTCTCCAAAAGTGATTCTGCACTGCTGAGCATCAGTGAGGGAAATCATGTTTAACGGAACAAATTACATAGTCCTTTGGTATCCACTCTCCCCTTCCAACTTATTTGTCCAACACCTAGTCAATCTTGTTAAAACAGAAAACATCCTTCCTTATGGTGCTGTTTACACCACAGTCCCTGTCCATGTCTGAAGCCACCATCAACTGAGGCGTGTCTGACATACTTTCAACCTCTCACCTTACTACTTGTCTACTTGGACCTATGCCCTCAAATCTCCTGCCTTTTTTTGCCAGTGCCCGAGCCCTACACTAATTCAACTATTGAACCCATTTCTTACAATAAGCTATTCATCCTACCTCAAACATGCTCTAAATTAATTCTTCTTAAAAAAAAGTTTCCCATAGATCAAACATCCCTTTCTAACTATACATTTCTTCTCCTTATCCCTCTGGTCTCCAAGCTAATAAAACAATTGGTTTATAGTTGCGTAACCCACTTTCTTTGCTCTAACTTTTTACTTGACCCTTAGCAATCTAGCTTTTATCCCCAACACTACTATAACAGCAGTAAAACTAGTTATTTTTCTTATTACCCATACTCCTGGACCCCCTGCAACCTTTTGGCACTGTTACCTATCCCTTTATCTGCAAAATCTCAATGTCTCTAGTGTCTATGACACTGCTTTCTCGTGACTAAAACCCTTCATTTCAGACTGCACTTCCCTCTCTGGCACTGTACCAGAGCTCAGTGTTTGGGGACTCTTCTCTAAATTGATCTATATCTTCTGTCTTGGTACACTTATACTGTTTATTCCTTTGATTTTCCATTAGCACAGTTTTGCTGATGAAACAGTAATCTACTTTTCCTTCATGTATATCTCACCCTATCTTGTAAGTCATACCACTGTCTCTCTAAAATTGCTTCCTGGATGGCCATCAGGGCCGGACTGGCCCACCGGGATACCGGAAAATTTCCCGGTGGGCCTGTCGGTCCGTGGGCCGGCAGACCAACAATCAAAACAGCCACTAAGCGGCTGTGAGCGGGATTGAAACTGGCAGCCGGGCCGCCTTCTTCAGCCGTCGGTGCCGCTGCCCTCACTGGACACCAGGGAGTCAGAAGCAGTGGTAAGTCGGGGGGGGCGGTGTTAAATGGGGGGCATAAGGCTTTTCTGGAGGCAGAGTGCCCCATGATATAGCTTTTAGCCTTTATGCCACTCTGCCTCTAGAAATGCCTTTTAACCCCCTATATGCCACTCTGCCTCCAGAAATGCCTTATACCCCACTATATGCCACTTTGCCCCATGATATGCCTTTTGTACCACAAGACTTTACATCATCCATTAATTATCTATGCATTATTGTGTTTACTTGTGTGATATAGTTGTCAGAAAGTGTTCTTGATTTGTTAAATTATAATTTTACAATCACAAGAAGCCATTGCAATGCTTTATACCTATCTGCACCTAATATTTACCACAAGAAAGATGATCATTTGCTACATAGCGTTTATCAACTGTAAACCAATGATAACAGTGTAAGGATATTAATTATTTGGCATATAAAACAAAATATAAAGGTAGATAAACAAAGAGAACACTAAATGTATTTGTATAGATTGGAGACGTTGTCCATGAAAAGGGGGCACAGTTCTTTGAGAATAGTATTATTATAAAGCATTAGAATTTTTTTCCAGGTCAAGTATTCAAAAATGCATCATTACAAAATAATAAAATAATAAATAATAAAATAACCAAGCATGAGCGTGATTAAAACAAATAAGAGGAACATAATTAGAATGTAATTTTAAGAAAATTTAGAAAAATCAAAAGGACCACTTTACCTTGCATAGATATTCTTAAACAATGAATAGTGTTGTGTACAGTTAGGGGAGGGACTGTCAGATCATGTTGTATGCAAGGAGGAGAGGGGCTGCCAGTTCATGTTGTGTGAGGGGTTGTCTGGTCATTTTGGGTTCAGTGAGGAAAGAGGTGGTCAATAGTGTTGTGTTCAAAGACGAGATAAGACAGATGGTGTTTTGTGCAGAAGGCAGAGGGCTACCAAAACAGGTTGTGTTCAGTATGTGGTATGGAGGAATGGTTGTTGGATGTTGTTTCTCAAGTGGGGAAGGTCTGCTAGATGGTGTTATGTTCAGTAAGGATAAAGAAAATAGAAAGAGAAGGAAATAGACTAAAATAATAGAAAGAAAAAAGAGAGAGGGACAAAGAAGAGAGAGATAATGAAGGCGATATATATGAAGGACATTATTTGGTATGAATAAAATTTACAAAAAATGAAAACAAAATCACGTTTTCACATGCATACAGATTGAACAAAGCCACTGCAAATTGGAAAGAAATACCCACAATACATTCATTAACTATATATATTCATTATACTCACTGCAATAGTGGTCACAAAAGCAAAAAACTATAAAACCCAGGGTGTTTCACTAGGACCATATTTCAGGCAGCCACTTAATCACCAATCCCTTCTAAAGTTTGTGGTGACATTTTTTTAATGGGGGGGGTTTGTATACACATTGCACAGTGGCTTTACATTTCTTGTACAGAATATGTTTAACTGCGTACAAACGTTTGCATTCAGGAACATCCTCTGAATACAGTTATGCCACACATGTATTGGCTTGGCATGTTTTGTGGAAGATATAGGGGCAGAACTGGAATACGCATGTTTGGGTTTTCAATTTTGTTTTTCAATTTTCAGAAATTGGTTTTCTGGGCCCCTAATTCAAATTAGCCCCCATAAAAGTATGTTTATGAATGTTTAGAAATAAAGACAACCCAAGGTTAAAAAAAATAAGAAACTACAAAATAAAAACAGACATAGATGAAACATAACTACAAATATGAAACAGAACATATAGATTGATGACACGTTTAGAGTTGGTTTCAGAGACACTTCATGCATTTCCCACATGTTATATTAATTAAAACAAAAATACCATGTTTAAGCCAGAAATACCTGAGAGAGTTCATTACTATCCACCAGTCCATTGTTATCAGCATCAAAATACTTAAACATTTGATCCACCACCTGCTTCTTTACTGCCTTATGGTCCATATTATTTTGTTCACTTTCTTTTCTTGCATTTTTCTGGTTCTCTAGATTCAGTAATGTATTCTTCATCTTGTCATATTCTGTAGATTTGCATTTGTCACCTAAAACAAAAATAGATACCTTATTCATACTAAATTAGATTCATTTATACTTCTATAGACTCGGCACAGTAAAAATATATATCTTTATTTTAAAATGCATATTGGTAAAACAATATTTCTGGAGCATTAAGCAACAGGAGAGTTTGTGTAATTACATTTCCATTAGCATGTGTAAAAAAAAAGATTTTTGAAAGCAGATTCAAACAACTTAATAACTATTATTAGCATGCAATTGAGCATGTAGTGTATGGCATATTGAAGCACAATTCTGTCTGTTTAGATTCAATTAGCATATACGAGGTAATAATGGCATGCTTAATTTCTAATGGATTTTCCTTCTCCAGCACCTGCCAAACACCATTTTTCTGAATAGGAAAGCAGATAATGTAAATTTTACATTTGACATTATCTGAAATGAAATGCATTGTGTTTTCCATCCAAAGGCATTTAAAGAGGCAGACATGACTTTATTGCTCATGGGTCAGTGAAGATACAATAGAGCTTTGATACAAAAAAAACTATTATGGTTTATCCATAGTAGGGTTGGGTTTAAGACATATTATTATTACTAAAATTCAAACACTATAAGATGACGATGGAGCTCCACAAAATAAATCAAACATGAGTAATGAGATAATCTTATATTGTATAATGTTATAGGTTCCCCTTTAAGATCAATCTAAGCTGTAGTCACTGTTCCCTCTAAGCTGTGCGCTTGTGCGCGCGCACATAACTTTTTGAGGGAGCGCACACGTACTAACATTGTGCGCACAGTACCTCACGGGGAGCTGGGGGGGGGCAGTCCGTCCAGGGTGACGCTGGCACTCCTCCAGAGACGGACATTAATGTCCGCCGCTGGAGGAGCAAGCTCGGTTGGGGAGATCAAAAATCTCACCCCAACCGGCTTAAAATCAATCAAGGGAGCGGGAGGTCTGTTAATGCAGACCTCCGATCCTGCTCCCTTGCTATGCGCGCGGCAACTGATGCTGTGTGTCGGGATTTGATGTCAGATCCCGGCACACAGCACTGAAGCCACGCCCACCTTCTTTACTGCACCGGAAGGACAGGACAGAAGAAGAAGAGGAAAAAGAACAGAGGAAAGGTAGGAAAACATGATGTATATATATATGTATATGTATTTATATATATGTGTGTATATATATATGTAT
>VKOC01010027.1:0-28180 GCA_009364415.1 Spea multiplicata
CATAGAAACATGCAAAAAAATAATAATTTCTTCAATTTGGGGGGGGGGAATTTCTTGGTAGGTGCCACTAATGAACACATACATATTCTTTATGACCTAGAGGGCCACATCAATCCCTTACGTAGCACCGTATAGGGTAGTATTTTAATACTTCTGGGTTAACGAGTCTAGGACTATTGAACGGGGGAGGGGGGCATCATCATTTTTACATGTCATGCTAGGGTAACGGGTTATATATAGATAAATCTAATACTTTTAGGAATCGCTCGTGCATCTTATGTATGCCAGTTATGTCACAGTGACATCACAGATCTCACTGTATTGTTTGTTATTTTATTTTTCATTTTTATTTATATTTCAGTAAAAAAAAACTTTTTTAGGGGAGAAATGTTTCTGATTATGTTCTATCTGATCTCTCCTGCGCTGATCACACTGTGGTCAGTAAGCAGGGCCCCATAGACTTCCATCGCTAATGGCAATGGGTGCGATCAGCCAGCAGGGGGAGCAATTGGAGATCCCAGCAGGACCGGAGTGTCTCCTGTCCACCAGTGTCCGGCTCCACCCCACCCGCCCGGACCATGCGATATTTATTAACTGTCATATGTTTCTGAAATCACTAGTGTCCACTCGTCCCTCTCCGGAGCACCCGTTATCAATAAGTTCAATCAGCTGAGCTGTGTTATCTAAGAGGAGCCCTGTCTTTATATACCTGCTCGGCCCCTCAGACAGAGCCTTTGCATTACAGCGTCAGCGACCTATTCGCTTTGGCAACGTAGCTGCTCCTGGTTCATTCCTGGTACCCTGTTATCTGCTATCCTACTCGGCTACTGACCTGGACTGCCCTTTTGACTCTGCTTAGACAACCGCTGCCTGCCTACTGACCCGGATTGCCTTTTGACCTTGCCTTTCTTCCTGTCGTCTGCCCTGCCTGAGGACTTCCAAGCCGTGTCTCCTCACTACAGCTCCCTTATATTCTGTTTCCAGTCCTGCTATTCCATCTGTTGTGTGTCTGTCTGTACCTACCTACTGAGATGCATCAAGGGGTACAGACAGACTCCCTAAGTATCCCCTCCAACTGGTCTCCTACCCGACCTGCTTGCTCGGGTCCTGACATCCAGTGACTATTAAGTGGGTCTCAACAGTGTCGCCTGCTGGAAATGAATGCCCAATCGTGCAATAGGCCATTCCTTATGTAAGAGTGTAACGGCGCCAATAATGCTGGTTTCTGCTTACTAGGGGGAGTCCAGGAGATGTTCCTGTGAAAAACCCAGGACATGAAGGTTCATAGGGTAATAAAGGGGAAGGACCAGGTCCTTAGTGGCCATGGTGGGTCTTAATCTGACACTGGCTATTTGGCACACTGTGGATATGCACTGTGGGCCCTTGGCCCTTGGCTGACATATGCAGCTATTGGCCACACTTATGTCATTAGGAGGCCATCATACTTAAAGTGCAAACAACCTTACTTGGTGTCATTCAGTATGGCTTGGACTGGCCATTGGCAACACCGAGCCTGGTGGGCCTCTGGCTGGCAGAGCTCCATATTAGATATGCAAGACCACCTAGTGGCCCCCAGCTCTTCATTCAGCAGACATGTTGATGCTTCCTATCTGTAGAAGTTTTTCCCCCACCTTAGTACATATAGACTGTATCTTATTTTTTTTGCGTAATATTTTTAAAAATTTGAGCATTTTTCTAGGCAACACGCCAAGTGCCAAGCAAACGATCCAAGGAAATATATCTATTTATATTAATAGATGATCATGACAGATTAGAACAGATTTAAAAAAAAAATATTGGCCTAGAGCAATCTGTATTCAGGTAACGGTTTCCATTTTTTGTTTTGTTTTTTAAAGATTTCAGTAAAACGCACATAATTTAAAGCCCAGTAAATATTAGCAACATAAAAAATACATGAAAATCAATATCTAGAAGGCCGTAAATTTCGGCTCGGATAGAATGACATTAAAATTCAGACAAGTTAGTAGGCGCCATGATACATAACTGCGGGAATGATCGTCTGCTCCGTGTATAAATCAAGTTGTAAAATCCGTGAAATATACTCATCGTGTCTTTGTTGTGTTTCTAATTTGTACTTAGATAACTTCATTATGTTTCAAGTGTCCTGGATTCCCCATATAAAACTGTTTCTTTCTTTGAAGGGATCAGCGATGTATTCTGGCCAAGGTTGACTAGGCCTAGGGTGGCAGGGAGGGGATGGCTGGCCCCTTATACCCCAGGGGTAAGTAAGGCCAAGTGGCCCAATTGCCCTCAACCTCCCAGTAACCAATGTACGTACTGGCACACGTATTTACGCACACACGCCCTCGCACCAACGCTAACACACACCATGGGCAGATCCAAACTGGGGGCAACTGGACAATTATCCCCCACCCTGAGTGAGGAGGAAAAAACAAAGCCACGCTCCACCTGGACGGGTGCACCAACATGAAAAAATAACTCCAACAAAAGATAGATGTAGACCGAATGGGGGTGCAGAACATGCGGGAAACAAAAGTAAATAGAAACACAACGAGCGGTCCTCATATCCGACCTTTGTTTTCCCTGACAAAGGACATGACACTCCATCATTTTACTGATTCTTTGCCCCCTTTATTATTGGCTGCATCATACCCCCCCCCTATCGGTAGCTACGTCCAAAAAAATAGGTGCTCAGGCACTCACCGAACGAGGCCAGGGTCTAGATTCCCTTACATTGGGAATGACCACAGTATTACTTCCGCTACTTAGGTAGTGGGCCGAGTTTGAGTAGGGATAAAGAAGAAAGTCCCGGACTTGCCTCTTTATCTCCTTGATTTCAAGGAGCAGTTGGGGTTAAGCGTAACGATGTATGACCCCATGGTGGTACTCAACTTGTAGAGTGGAGTGGATTCATTAAGGTCCCGAGGGGAATGGCTATCGTGCAGTGGGGCTAGGACTGGATGAGAGTCCATGGATAAATGCCACCACTATGCCCAAGTGAAAGAGGACAGTGACCCGAAGACTCTGGGTCAAACCCTCGGAGTTCTCAGGTTTGCCACACACATGGCTCCTAGATCTAAGACGAGACCAAGGAATGATTAAGGTTTCGGTTTCTCAGCACTAACGCTCCGTAGGCAGAACCTCCAATGCAAGAGTAGCTCAATACACGGTACCAGAGGGGTAAGCAAGAGAAGGGTCAGACAGTCCAAAGGTCAGGGCAGGCAGGGTCAGCTTGGGCAGAGGCAGAGACCAGTTCCAAGAGTCAAACCGGGGTCACAAGACTGGCAGGGCAAAGGTATAGGAACAAGGGTAGGGCACAAAGTAACAGTGTTAGGGCGGCTTTAGCTGGAGCACTGGTAGAACCAAACACTGATTGTAGTTCATGGTAGATTTATAGTGTCATCTATTAGCTCTAAAGCGGTGACATATTGTCCGCTATATATACATAGACATGAATGTATAGGACATGCCCCACGCTGCCTAGAAGGATGACCATGGGGGTGCCACCCAGAACCAGGTAGGACGCGGTAACTTTCACGACATAAACAATAGGCAGACTAGATGGGCCAAATGGGTCTTCTTTGGCATCAAATTTATGTGCACAGCTGTTATACCTGTTATGTGCACTGTTATACCATTTAAATTAAATTTATTCCAAATAATTGTTTTAATGATAATTTAATGTATGGAAAATATGTCTGCAGTAAAATGTTCACACCGCATAATCTACATGACTGTTAATTAGTAGGCATTTAGCACGGCTCTTCTGGCCTCCTCGCATAGAGGGTCTAGCTGTCCATCACCTCCTACAAAAAAAAATATAAATAAATAAAGAATGCATATAATATACACAATATATACATATAATGCGATACATCAAACGAAACGGGCAGAAAGTCTGACTACTACCTAAGATTCATTTCGTCACCCGTACTGTCCAACAATTATTGTACTCTCAAGAATGGCAACGACCTGCTTTTGTGTCCCTTGTCAATTAAGTTTGAGTACCAGCATAACAAGGGTTACATTTCAAATCCCTGTGTTTCTCCTCAAAAAAATGACCACTTTTCATTTGCATTTTGTCACAGACTCTCAAGGTCGCCCTACCACCGTCACCGTGTCCCTGTCTCCTTTTCCGCAGCGCCGCTTCTTCTCTTTCTCTTCTTGTGCTCCAGTCTTCTTTCTTCGTCGGCTTCTCCCCGTTATCAGCTTCGTTAAGAAGGCCTCCTGGAGAGCTTCCGCAAAATGGTGGCACCTCCGTGCAGAAGTACTCAAAGAGGCCGGAATATTGCAGACGGGGCACAGGTTGTGCCCAGAGGCTCTGCCCTTTTTTGCGAAAGCCCCCCAGGGAGGCCTGGTTAGCGGATAGTAGGGAGAAGCAAACAATGAAAGAAGACAGAAGAACAAGAACAGGCGACAGAAGAAGCTGGCCTGCGGAAAAGTAGACAGGGAGACAGAAGCGGTCGGCGGAAAAGGTAGCGAGACATTGAAAGAGAGTGAATGAGAGCATGAGAGAGAATGAATGAGAGCGTGAGAGAGAATGAATGAGAGCGTGAAGAGATGAATGAGAGCGTTGAAAGAGAGTGAAGAAGAGGTGTGAGAGAGAATGAATTGATGGCGTGAGAGAGATGTGAATGAGAGCGTGAGGAGAGAATGAATGAGAGCGTTGAGAGAGAGTGAATGATGAGCGTGAGAGGAGATGTGAATTGAGAGGCGGTGAAGAGAGTGAATTTGAGAGCAGTGAGAGAGATGTGAATGAGAGGCGTTGAGAGAGGGAATGAGAGCGTGTGAGAGAGAAGTGAGATGAGAGAGAGTGAATGAGAGCGTGAGAGAGCGAGGGAGTGACAGCAACTTTTGTTTCCAAACGAGCAGAGGGTCAGAGGTGTGGATGTAATACCTGCTGTGAAATTCTATGGTTTTTTTTTTTGTAAATTTATATGTAAAAAAAACTTTAGTTACCAAAATCCAGATCCTTTATGTTGCACTGAAAAATATTTTCACCGTTCACTATAAGTTCCACAATATTCCGGTCTGGTGCTTCTTCCAAAACCACGTGGTGTCCGTCCCCAGCTAACACCGCTGCAGAGAAAGCACAATCCTTATTTTCGAGACAATCTATGATCTGTATTTATTTTCCAACGGGATTTTATTACCCAACTGTATTAAGCTAATCTATGCCTTTTTTTGTTGTTGCTGTTGGTGGATCGTTGTACTGGGAGTGGGGACTGCAAACTACACTCTACGGACAAAAGTATTTGGACAAAATGTTAAAATAAACACAGAAATTACATTTAATTCTCTTGCCGTGAATTTCCCGTTAGACCCGTATTTTTCTTTTGCATTGAGTAATTACGAGACCTTTCTAATGACTTCAAAAATTGATTAGGTTTCATGATCCACGGTGTTTTTTGCACAATTTGTAATTTTTAAATTAATTTGTGTTTAGCCAAAAAAAAAAAAAAAACCCAACAACGCTCATGCACGTTAATGGAAAATTCTGATATTTAACCTGTTTTAATGGGCTTGTTTAAACGAACACGCCATGAATTAAAAATAAAATGAAATGCCGTAGGGAAAAAACGAGGATAAATGTCAAGATTTAGACTAAAGTAATATCCAAATTACAAAATGTAAATCTGAAATCTAGGGGGTCCAAAGCATTTGCCGATTCCCTAGGTCAGCCATATGAAAAGGTTCAGCACAAGGTAAGGGTGTGATGATGTATGAGCATGAACGTGTATAAGTATATGAGTGCGACTCATAATTGTGAGTTAGATGTGTAAGTACCCCCCTGGGAACTTCTTCGCTCCGGCTACCTGGAGCCTTCCCTTGGTGGACACAGCCAGGACTGCCTACTGACGGTGGTGGGCGGTTCCGCTGGCATCGGTGGGCGGTCCCGCTGACGTTGAGGGCGTTCCCGCTGAAACAACCCCCATTTAAAGAAAAAAAATGGCTCCCGCGACACGGAGGATTCCAGTCTTGACCCGGAGAAGTGGTGCTTGACCTGGAGATCACCGGGTCAAACCTGGAGAGTTCCCAGGTATGCTAATGTTTATTAATGTGAAAGCAGGGCTGGCGACGACGGGGAAGCCCCCCATACTTTAATGTCAGCATCCGCCTGATTATGTCAACGGCTGGATATATATACTTCCATATATCTACTAGTCCAATCATCTAAGACAAAGACCTGTCTGTGGTTAACAATGGTATGGCTCAGTCTTAACCATCCGGTTGGACACTCAGACTAATAAAAGTCTATGGAGGTACGGACTTATCAGCAACACCACAAAGGACCTGCCCAGTGTGGGGTTTGAGCAGGGAGAAGCGACCCAAAAAGATCACATGACTGATAACAATGGCCGCCTCCAGGTCTCCGCGATTTAAACTTTATGATGAATAACGTTAAAAAAGCTCTACAAATAACGTTCAAAGGACCATTGTGAAGCGGTTTATGTGATTTAGTACTAATGAGCGCAGCGGTAAAAATGCTCTCTAATTCACCTAATTATTTATCAGCTCGTTTGCCCCTTCCTAATATTGGCATGTGTCCACTTCCCACCACTCAATCGGCTCTTCACTCCTACAGCACACTGTGAAAATGATTGCGGGATTTTAATGTCACGTCTGAGATAAACAACGCAGATCCAGACTCAGCGAGTGGCCTAATTAGCAAGGAGACTTCTAAAAAGCTTCCAGGAAAGGCTCGACGGGGTTAAGGTGATGGCTCGACGCTTAGGTGATGGCCGACGCGGAAGCTTGACCTCGATCGAGTAACGTTCCACTCCAGCCATCGTAGCTGTGTGGCCCCTTTAAATTTCGGGGTGTGTTTTGAAAATGCATGGGGGGGGTGGGGTATGTATACATAAAAACATAGAATTTGATGGTAGATAAGAACCATTTAACCTACCTAGTCTGGCCAAGACGATGCACAAGAAAGCCCACAAACGGTTTGCTGAAGACAAGCAGACTGAGGACATGGATTTCTGGAACCACGTCCTGGGGTCCGATGAGACCAACATAAACTTATTTGGGTCAGATGGTGTCAAGCGTGTGGCAGCAACCAGGTGAGGAGTACAAAGACAAGTGTGTCCTGCCTACGGTCAAGCATGGTGGTGGGAATGTCATGGTCTGGGCCTGCAGGAGTGCTGCCGGCACTGGGGGGCTACAGTTCATTGAGGGAACCATGAATGCCGACAGGTATACACACCTACAGCATATATATATATATACACCTACAGCATATATATAGAGCATACACCTGTTACATATATATATATATATCACCCCACAGCATATATATATATGAGCGTCACCTACAGCATATATACACACACCTACAGCATATATATAACACACCTACAGCATATATATATATATTATCACACCTACAGCATATATATATTATCGTCATCAATTCCACAGCATATATATATACACTCATAGCATATATATATATATATACACACCTACAGCATATATATATACACCTACAGCATATATATATATATACGACTCACAGCATATATATATATATATATTATCTACAGCAGCAGCATATATATATGTTGTCAATTTTACAGCATATATATATAGCATATACACCTACAGCATATATATATATACACAATCTCCGCTACATATATATATATATATATACACCTACAGCATATATATATATATACACACCTACAGCATATATATATATATATTATCACCTACAGCATATAGCATATATATAATCTATTGAAATATATATATATATATATATATATATATACACACACACCTACAGCATATATATATATATATACACACCTACAGCATATATATATATACCCACCTACAGCATATATATATATACACACACCTACAGCATATATATATACATACACACCTACAGCATATCTATATATCTATATATATATATATATATACACCTACATCATATACACGCTATATATACACACAGCCATTTACTATGGAGGAAGGGATCGCTGGAGCAGCCGCGTCCTCACCTCGCAGCCCCTGGAGCCGAAACGTGCGATGTTCCACTAGGCCTGAGCTGCTCGAGTACGGGCCGAACCGGACGGTGACCAGAGCTCTCTCGGGCATGATGCTGCCGCCTCCGCCTGCTTCCCGGGAAGCGTCCGCAGCGGCGCCACGGCAACCGCGTCTTCCGGTTACTAAGGCAACCAGGCTACCGTGCGTTCCACGGTGAAACGCTAGTGTCGCGATGCGCCGGTGAGAAGGGGCTGGTCCAGCAGACAGGGCGCTCTGTGGCAGGTTACGAAAGGGTTAACCCGCAGGTTTAACGCTTTCGGTGCCGGTGTAGTTTTGGTATAGCTATACCTACAGGGTGTATACATTTCTAACCGATTTCATAGAGCCAATTATTGGGCCTACCATTTTACACTGAATCACAGGGGGTTAAATTGTACTATTTTTACTATTTTGTATTTTAACTCTCTTGGTATTTTTACTTTTTACTTATTTTCTGAAAAGTATTTGAAATGCAAATAGAAAAAAAGAAATATTACACCAAACATATATAGTACAAATATTATATATATTATTATTATTATTATATTACTATAGTACAAGACATATATATATTATTATTATTATTATATACATTGAATAGTATTATTAATAAATTGTATGACTCATATAATATATTCTTCTTATTATACATATTTATACATTGAATATTATAATACATTATATTATTATTAATGGCTATAATTAACATTCTGATTGAATAGTATTATTAATAAAATTGTATTATTCATATTCATATAATATATTCTGTATTATTATTATTATTATTGTTATTATTATTTATTATTATTATTCTAGATTGAATAGTAGTTATTAATAAATTGTAATATTCATATTCATATAATATATTCTGTATTATTATTATTATTTATTATTATTATTATATTATTATTATTATTATTATTCTATAGATTGAATAGTATTATTACTAAATTGTATTATTCATATAATATATTCTAAAGCTACTATTATTATTGTTATTATTATATATTAGTATTATTAATAATTGTAATAGTCATATAATATACTCCTTAGTATTATTATTATTATTATTATTATACCTAATATTGCTCTCCAAATTTATTCCAAACTATTTATCAAATATGATGTAATGGCTTATTTTTATTATTATATTTATAATTATTTTGATTGTAAAAAGTATATCAGATGTAAAGATTTTCCTTTTAATATATATTTTCATGGACAAAAACATTGTAATATATTTTGTGAATGATTTCAAGATTTATTTAAAAATAGTTTTCCTCTAAATACAAACACATTAACACAAAAACATAAATAACTTTTATTTTTCTAAATCATTCATATATATTTATTTTTATATATATATATATTATATGTGATATTTTCTACAGTTCATTCAGAAATGACAATATTAATAAACATATATATATGACATGAAATATTATAAAATAAAAGCTTTTTAACTGTGAATATTCACTAAAGTACAATAACCTTCAGTAGGGTAATGGTGTAAAATTATACGTCTGTTTTGCTTAAATGTTTTTATTTGCATATAAAGATATTCATTAAATAAATTAGAATTAATTCATTATTTTTAAATTAATATTTGCTTACAAATACGCTACATTTTAAATAAAATAAAATATAATATATATATTTAAATAAAATACCAAGGGTTAAATCAATATCTGATTTCACAAGAAGCGCTTATTATATAGCCGATATTGTAAAATACTGTTGTTTTTGAACGTCCCTTTATATTTGGAAAAATATTCTCCAAAGTCATTCATATATAGGTTTAGCAGTGCTGTTCCACTTTGGGGATTAATTAACATTACTGTAATTCTCATTATATTAAATAAGCATTAGAGCTATTAATATCTGTAATAACAAAGTAGCAAAGCTTGTTTTATGTCACATATTTATCAAAGTGTCTCCGACAAAATTAAGAATAAAGGGTCGGGTCCATGGGAACTTCACCTACAAAAGGGCTCAGGATGCATCTTCCAAACCCCCAGGGATAGGCAAAGTGTCCATACAAGCATAGCAGTAACCACAGCAAGGTTTGTGAAGGTCCATAGAACATCATTAAATTGTCCACCACAGAGCCCAATAAAGGTCCACCATGAGCAATGTTGGTGCCTACTCCTGAAAACCCCACTAAAACCAGATGGGCGAAGATTAGCTTAAGACAGAAGATAAGTAACCACTACTTTTTGTAGAGCCACCGAAGAGCCACCTTACGGTGCTGAGCTGCAGAACACCATGAGGTGGCCACCTGTGTCCTGCAACAGCGCAGACCTCCATTGATTTTATAGCCCCATGGACATACCTGGGAACTTCTCGGCTCCGGCCACCCAGAGCCTTCCCTTGCGGGACGCGGCCAGGACTGCCCACTGACGTCAGCAGGCGGGAAACACCCCCATTTAATGGAAATAATGGGCAGGGAGCAGGACGTGTCAAGACCCCACTCCCGTGACCCGGAGGACTCAGGTCTTGCCCCGGAGAACCGGAGGAGCAGCGCTCACCCGGCAATCCCGGAGAGTTCCCAGGTACGCCCATGGATCTCAAGAAAATCTTTCCATGATCCCCACTGCCAGCAAAAGCAGGGAGCGCGCGAGATAGCGCCAGAAAATCGGGACGGCACCACAAAAACCAGGACGCTTGGGAGATGTATATAGAGCTATTCTCTTTCGTTGCCCCCTGGTAACCAATACGACATTGGAAGAGACGCGCATCTTTTCTTTGTTAATAAATAAAAATGAATGCCTTCATACAAGAGCTTTTAGATATGATTCAATCTCAGATTCTCCTCATCTAAAGTAAGATTGCTTACGGCATCCAAACTAAGGGTATGATATCATTCAATTGTTAAGGCAAAGCAAATCCACTTAGGATCCATAGTAATATGGAAGATCTAATCTTATTGTCCTCACACGAGCCTCGCCTCATTGAATTCCCTCTAATCTGATTTTCCTAGAGAAGGCCTTGGCCAAGTATTACTGGCATTAAAATAATTGCCGCATGGTTGGGTTAACGAGGAACCAATGGAGCAATGTTAGCTTAGACGTACATACATATATACATAATAGACGCGTGGCTCGTTATCTTCAATATATTTCAGGTTAATTAGCTTTATGGGGTTAATGGAAAAGTAATCATATGAGATGTTATAATACAGACTTATTGCCATCTCACGACATGGTAGCATTTATTGCTGACAGCCACTGAGGGAGGAAAAGATCGCGGTTACATTCAGAAGGCCAAGATGCCTGCAGATGAAATGAAGGCCACGCTTAAGTGTCCTGATGTTCAGAAACCTTGCAGGCTTTGTAATTATATATTAAATGTGATAAAATCTTAAAATACTTTATGGAGTTGCCGTACTGTGGCTACAACTCATCAGCGGTGTACGAAAGTTGGGTGTTGACAACGTGTAGAACCTTACACCCCAACATTTCAGGTGTCCTAAGCAGGAGAGCCATGCTGGAGAGTGGTTGCTAGAAGTGGTGGCATGGCCATACGCGAGAGGGGACGTGGTCAGGGATGGGCCACCTAGTCACAGTAGCTGAAGAGCCACCACGCGGCACTCTTTGTAGAGTCACAAGGTGGCCACCTGGAAGCTGCAATTATTCTACAACATCCTGGCGCAGCCAAGGGATATCAGAGTTTCCCTTGGGATGTATTTGTAGAAGGCAGGTCTTCTACTGAATTGAGAGCTTCTACCACCTTAACTCTAACCATATCACTGGCTCTCATAAAGAAAATGTGTTTCTGCGGAAGGCTGGGCATGCGCAAGTGTGTTTGGGCCTAGTTGTCCCCATAAGTGGTCCGTAGGAACTTAACATTTAAGTTGAATTCATATATATCGGCAGAAACGGATATCAATCTCACTTGCCGGACAACATCTGGAATGGTCCAGGAGGAGAGGAAGCTAAATAGAAATGAATTAGCTAGGCCAATAGGTCATGCTCTGAAGACCTCCGATGAATGATGGTATTAGAGAAGACCCTATCACCTAAACAATAAATCACGTGTTAATGAACCCAATGAAAGGCAATTTATCTATGCTTGATGAGGCCTACAAGCAAAAATGTAGATACAAAAGTATTTTGTTGGCACATAGATACGGTGAGACTTATGTTCTCCACACTGGCTACCGGTGGAATTGGTGGTACGTAGTACTATTGAGGAGATCCAGAAGGTTTGAATGAGATTACGTGATACTCTTTGATTAGGAAAACAAACCACTGAGAATTAAGCGTGTGGTTTTTTATAATGGTTTCTAGAAGACTAGATTGATCGTCACGGACTTTCTCGGGAGATAAGAACCATTTGGCCCTTCTAGTCTAGGCATTGTTTTTTTTCTGCTGCCAAAAACCTCAAAACTTGGAGCTTTTAAAAAAAAAATCCACTGTTTTAACAAATGCCTGAAAAATCTGCATCTATACCTTACATGGCTAAATGCACTTAATAAATAATTATTGAAAATTAAGCTACATTGGTTGTCAGGCCCGGACTGGCCATCTGGCACACTAGGCAAATGTCGGCCATGTTTGTAGTCAATAATTTGGTTTCTTATTTCAGGTGGTTTCCTAAAATATATAATACTCACGTTCACAAAAATATGGCATTTATGGAAAATAAATAATCTAGTAATATGTCTAATTTTTTTTGTATGCTTTTATAGCTATGGCTTATGTCCATTTTGTGACGCGTTTTTCCTCTCCTTCACCGGCGTGTCGGGTTTGGTGTTATACTTTGTGCACAGATCTGCCATGGCTATGAGACTTTCTTCCACGGCTTTGGCAAACATCGTAGAGGATGTCTCCTTGCATTCCCGAAAGCTTGAGATACAGAAGAGGATGTGCTCCGGCTGAGGGTTATAACAGGAGCCGTAGCCATTTGGAACCACCGGGCCGTAGCAGCAGAACATCTCCATTGTGGTAGGAACCTGAAGAGCACATAAAGCATAGTTAATTAAAGCATTCCATATTTAAAGGAGCCATATTTTCATGCTAAAGTCATGTTGGAGTCGTCTCCGTACTTCTCTAACAACTGCTTCCATGTCTCTTCTCCTTCTCCTCAGGTCCGCTTCTCCTTCTCCGTTGCCCCACTTCTTCCAACTGATCCTCCTGCATTACTCTCTACAAGAACGTCATCAACAAGTCGGCCCCTCTACGCACACCACAGAGACAGCCTCTCCCTCAATTAGAGGAGTGGGGAGAGGTTGTCTCGGTGGTGCGCTGTTGCGGAGGTAAGAGAATAATGCAGACGGAGAAGCTGAGAAGCAGGCCAGGAGAAGTGGACCATCAGAGAAGAAGAAAACATTGAAAGAGTGTCTGAACCCAATGGGCGGGTAACAAAATTTGTGACCCGAAACAAATGGACCAAAAACAAAATTCTATACTTATTGAAGTTAATAAACAAAGCTTCTGTCTCAGTTAACTCCTCCCCAAATCAATGGGAGTAGCAGCAGCCAATCACGTGTATGCATTTAGAACTGTTGCTAATGTGATTGGCTGCTGCTCCAATGTCCTCAACATCAATTACAGTTCTTTACAGTGGGGCAACTCCGAGGACTGGAGCATCTGTACCTGAGTATGAGGGAGGGTGCAAGGACGGCCAGGGACTCTCCAGTCTACTTAATTGCCGGTACAATAGGTAACTGATATCACCATTTAGTAGACGTATGATTACACAATAACATTTTTTATCGGCCCCAGTGCATTGTAAAATGCTTTTTTTTGTTCTTACTTTAAAAAATTAGACCTACATCCCCTGTTTGCCTGATCTGAAATCAGGAAGCATACTTAAGTACACTTCCTGCGAATGCAGTAGCCCTCCCACTGAAGCCACAGGAAGTGAAGGTCCCATTGAAACGAACAGGAGTATGATACCCAGCAAGTCCTGATCTACAGCGTCTGTTTGAATTCTGCGTCACTGGCATGATTCCAGTAAAACCAATCATGCCAGTGGGCACAAGGTTACTTAAGAGGTTAAGAGGCTTTACACGTACCTGACTGGTGGAGAGAATGAATCGGTTGCTGGACAGATACGTCTCGTCTGTAAAGAGGTCGGGCATCTCCTCGCAGTGTTCCCGCGCTAACTCCCTCAGCGCCAGTAAGTGGTTGTCTATGGCCATCCCGGTAATGGCCTAACGAGTATTAAACAGAAAAGGGAAACCAATAAACGTTAGGTGCTGATCATGCAACACGGCACCGGTGTCCTCAGCCCGTTCTGCTGAGCTTCAGGATATACTAGGTCAATCGTCGTTTTGCCATAATCCTCGAATTTATGTATTGTAGGAAGCGCAGGGTTAATATTCGGCACTAAATCAATAAAAAATAATCATCATTTTGATGTCAGACCCAAACCATTTAATAAAAAGAAGGGCAGACTTCACCGAGTGTTGGGTTGTCCACTCGCCAATCTGATCATTATTCGCTAAGTGGTGAGTCCTGGGTAACGAGTTATAACGTTAACAGTTAGTTCTCTCGGACCTTCTTGCAGGAGGAACACACCGGGAACGGCCTTTCTTAATGCATCGTTAACTCGCTGATTTTCTTTCGACAAAACTCAATATTTACTTAATAAGCCCCCAACTACAAATCTGAAATTAAAATAAATATCCGGAGGGTCCGCGTTGGCATATAAAGTTTTATTCCGTATTACGTGTACTTCTACGAGGATCGTTATAATTAAAATCTCCACAATAACGTTAAGCGCTGGAATAAGAATGGGGAGAGGCAGCGCGCATGCATAAACTCATCAAGGGAAATTGCCTTCCAAATGAAATGAAATGTCACGCTGCCGTGTAACATTTACTGTTTTCAGAACGCTGACATTTCGCAACATTTATCAATGTCATGTCTGATGGGAAACCGAGACTAGTTAATGTAATCAAATATAAGCCGGGCCCATCATATTTGATCAAATTGTTTGGAAAAGGATTTGGAGCGTTCTAGAGCCGTACAAATAGAGAGAATTCAGTAGAAAACTCAAAATGTTGTTCGAATAAAATGAGTTTTAATGTTACAGCTCTTAATACCGGCTAGTATAAGACATGAGTAGGTAGAGAAATGTTGAATAATAATAATAATAATAATAATACGAATATAATATATTCTTTGTTATTTATTACAAGATATATATTATATTAATAATTACAAGTTAATAATACTATTCAATGTATTAATAAATAATAAATATTAATAATAAAAAATACAATAATATTATTATATTAATAATACAATTTATAAATAATACTATTCATATATTTAATAATAATATATTACATTAATATTAATAATAGAATTTATTAATAATATTCAATGTACAAATAATAATAAAAATAAACAATAATATATTATATTAATAATAGGATGTATAAATAACTATTCAATGTATTTAATAATAATAATAATATACATTTATATTTAATAATAATTTATTAATAAATATTAATTGTATTAAATAAATAATAATAATAACACAAATAGCAAGAATATATTATTTAATAAACAATGTATTAATAATACTATTCAATGTATTTATTAATAATAATATATTACATTATATTAATAATATAATGTATTAATAATATTCAATGTATAAATAATAATAAGAAGAAGAATATATTATATTAATAATACAATGTATTAATAATCTATTCAATGTATTTATAATAATATATATATACATAATATTAATAATATAATGTATTAATAATACTATTCATTGTATTTAATAATATATATTACATTAATATAATAATATTAATTTATGAAATAATATTCAATATATGAAATAATAATAATGAATTCAATGTTAATAATAATATAATAATAATAATAATAATAATAATGATTAGCAGCATTAGTAACATAATTTACAGTATCGTTTAATTCTCAAACACCTTGAAGTATTTTTTTTTAATCTCAGGTGAAATTTGTCATGTGACACAAAGGCAGTAGCTGATGTGGTTGACATAGAACCTGACATTTTATTTGATTCGCCTTTCGGTGGAAATAATAATATGATAAATGTTCTAAAGCTCTTCTAAAGAGGTATTGGATGCACGCGTATCACTGGTGCACCACGCAAACACAGACACTCTGATCTAACGAGTGTTCTTCATGCCCTTGCCGGGGAATTTCTTTCTACTCACCAGAATTGTGTAGTTTGTTTGAGCCTGTATGGCGTCTCGGAGGTACTGCATCTTCTCAGACTCCTGCAAAATGTACATTTCTTGTAAGGTCCAAATCCGTATCCCCATGTGCTACAAAAGTGGTACGCCCCGTTGCCTTTGGACCATACCATCTAGCAGCTTCCCACACAAGAGCAATGCTAAGGTCAAAGCTGTGTTTCACATGAGGCAAAAGGGCAGATGCCGCTAGCCCAGGCTTACCTTAGCGGTGCATGGAAGCTGCACCACCAGGGATGACACCATGGAATGCATTCTTCATAAACCATTGGGTTAGAATGGATGTTACAAAACGTGCCAAGTTGTTCTATCAACTTTTATATCACGGCCTGATCAAGGTAGACACAAGACCACAGCTTTAAGAATGATGGTTCATTTAGAGGGAGTCTCTCACCTTTTGTCCATTTCATTTACAATTAGAAAACACCATAACTTGTGCTATTTTTGCCATTTTTTGTGAAAATTCTCCCTGTTTGTTTTTCAAAGCAGCCAAGCCATCCAAGCTTCCATTACACGTGCCATATATATTAAAGGGTCGAAATAACCATAAAGATCGGCGTACTTGGGAACTTTCAAGTGTAGACAACATAGAGCTCCACGGAGCTTCTGGAGAAGGGGCTTTATAAATGGGTGGGGCTAGCTGCCCATGTGGGCAAGTCTAGTCCCAAATAGCCCTTAATGGATCCCCAGTAGGACGGAGGTGGGTGGGGGTTGGGCATGGACAAATGGGAAAAGAAGAAACTGGGCCCGAAACCTGGTAGTAGGACGTCACCAGAAGACTACAGGGCAGACCCAGAGAGTGTCTGGGTATGCAAATGAGGTCACATGGTGTCATATAATGGCCTATATTAAATTCCACTTTTATTTCACTACAGGAACAGTCAATAACGTTGTAAGAAATAAAGTCACAAAACAATTTATTACTAAACAATACGACATTATTATAGTATCACAAGAAAAATGGAATAGATCACCAACATACACCTTAGACTAACAATGTTCAGCACAATAAACACCACAAAAGCATAAACAGGATAATATAGTATTCTAATTACACATAGCACAACGCACGACACACCATGATCTAAAACCAGGAGCAGATATGGTGACCACCCAAGGTCAGGTCTGTAGTAGGCCTTTTCCTTCCCAGGAGATTCTCTTTCGAGTCTCTCCTAGAAAAGAACACTCTATACATAAAAATCTAGTTTCCTGCATACTCAAGTATGTCAGGAAGCAATTCACCCACACCTGGTTCTTCATTCTGGTTCCAGGATGTAGACCTAAGGTGAAAAGATCCCCATCTTCCTTCTTTCTCATCAGTTAGGCGTGAATATGGCTATCCATTCTCCGGGAAGAACTGCCATTTTGGATTAACTAGGGAAGTGAAACTACTTGATGTTCCCACCATAAACCTACACCAACTGTGGCGTGCAGAGCGTTCTGATATATTTATTTCTCATTCCGTCTATATTTCGTACATTGTGACCCCGTGTAGTTAAAGTCATGGCAATTTTTACTGGTGCGTTCCTGGCCTGGATCTGTGTGTGTGACGAACCCCACTCGACGTAGGCGATTCATTTCCATTCATACATTGAGCCATCCGAATAGCTAAATGCATTAATGGAGCCGTACGGTTATTAATTCTTTTCATTGAAACCTATTATCCAAAGTGTATTTACCGGCACTGCTGTTTTCCCGTCCACCATTGCTTTTACAAACGTTAACGCTTCGGCAGTTGAAGACCTGATGTTGTCCACTCTTCCCATTTGAAATCGTCTTATGGAGGCGCTCTCGTAGGTAGGCACCAGTTTTCTGTGGCACCTGCACAAAATGAAAAACACTATCCTTGGCTTTTTATCCGGAATAGAGACGTTGGTTAAAGCCAAGACCATTTCTATATGGTCCACGTGGCCTTTTGGGAACATGAAAAACCTTCGTCAAGCCTCAACATGTGTAGAAGGCATCAGTAGAAGAATGGAGGGCCAACTTTTCTCTGACAGAAAGGACTCAGCTAGCCCTGTATTATGCATAATTCAACGTATCAGCAGGCTCTGAAGAAATCTCACTGATTTTATTGTGCTATATTCAGGGTAAGTCAGGCTCTTCATGTAGCAGAAGCTCTCTGGGGTTACTTCTCTTCATAGAGTATAATAAAGTCAAGGAGTGGACTCCATGCACGATCTCGCTTTGGTGAATAAGGATTCTAGTTGTGGCCCCGAATGCACGTGTACAAGAAACCCAACTATGTCAATCTGCTTTAAAGGGCCCAGATATGGCACCCGTTGCTGTGTGGGTTGGGTGCAATGGCATGGCTCCATTTATTACCCATCACTCCCAGGTCATCTAGCCCTGCCTCTGAGACCCGGTCCCGACCCTTTCCAGATCCCATATGAAGACGGAGTGGCATTCTCTGGAAAAAAACGTACCGGAGACTTGCCACTTACCTGTAAAATGCAAGCTGGAGAGACACCTGGATATAAGCATCAGGACTCATTCTTTGTTTCTTGATAAACTCTTTGCCATAATTTTTAAACTTATAAACGGTGAAATCGAGATTGTTCACTATCCTGAAAAATACAAGAGCAGACAAGTGATTAGGACCAGGTTACAAAGGCCAACAAATGTATAAAGGGACACTTCAGCCATCATATGATAGCTATGTGGTGCCTATATGGTCTCCCTTTTGAAAATGAATGGGGGATTCTGCCAAATCTCCTTGCAGGTGATACACCGTATTTGCACGATTATTTCTTCAAAGCAAATGCTCTGAAAAATACCCTTCATCTTATAATCGGGGGTCACCTTCCAATGAGACCTCAAATGAGGTCTGACTATGAGACTAAGATCCAGATCCCCCGCAGCGCTGCAGGGGACCCGGATCCTCCTGTCTGGTAACCTCAGCTGCTGCCGGCACTTACCCCGGGGCATCTCTCACAGAGCGCCGGCGAAAGTGCCGGCAGCAGAGGAGGTTGTCTATGTACTTCGAGCATACCATCTTCCCCGGCTGCCAGAGAGGAAAGGGGTGTAAGACCTCATCTTGCTTGCCCCCAACAACAATCCAGGTGGTGTCAACTTATCATCTGTAAAGTAGGTAAACTATCACTAGACTTCACATGTTAACATGGGATTATTGTACATTTTCCTTCTGGAAGTGTGTTTTATTTATATATAACAGTAGAATGTTATCTTATCTCCCCATAATGTACCTTTGGAGCTTCTCTGCCGATGATGCCAAGTGCCCTTGAATTTCTGGAGAACATTTCCACCGAAGTCTTCTCGGAGCCGGCAACTCGCTGACGGAATCTGCTCTCACTAATTTTTTGGGACTGCTTTTCCTGCAATTTAATAACAGAAGTCAGCCTGTCTACCGGTGCTAACGTACAAATATCTACCTAACTGCTCGTTGCAGGCAGGGGCAACGTATCGTATCCTTTTCTTACAACTAGGACCTTTGGTGGTGGGGTCAAGGTTATGTCCTCGGCTTCTAGAAGACGATGGTGGTGCAGGATCGTGGCACCCAGGTGGGAAGACTAACAGTCGATGTCTTCACTAGACCATCATATAAAGGTTTTATCCATTGTTGAGTAGATTAAATCGGATGTATATCACTCCCCTTTGAGGATTATGAAGCCACCTCCATACCAGTAATTTTGTTACAATTATACGATAGGTACGCTTTTTTTTTTCTTGTTAAGTGTATCATGCATTTCTCAACAGTTTTATTGCAGAGTCTATTCATCCTCTTAATCTTACAAAAGCAGAATCGTTGCTCTTCAAAGAGGGTGAGCCGCTTGAGGCAGGGGATGTGATGATAATCTTATTCATAATGTGTAATCGTTAAAGTGCTTATTAGAATAAATCAGGATATAATGTTGCTTGGTAGCGTATAAAAAAACTGATGTTTACAAAGGACACTCTAACTCAAAAATAATCTCTATTTTTGATATTAATTTATTATATTTTGCATATTCAAGAGGTCCACTTCTAGATTGTAAGCTCGTTTGAACAGGGCTGCCCTCGCCTTTTATTGTCTTTTTATTGTGTAGCTGTGCATATCCAGCTGTACTTATGTCATCAGGTGGCCTGTGGCCTTAAAGTACCAGGGCAGCCCTGCTATTGCCAGCGCGGCCCTGGTGGTGGGGTCAGTTCTGGAAATGGGCAGCACCATAGGCATAACCATCCACCCGCCTTATTCGAGAAACCACCTTATGGTGCTCTGCAGCTGGGTATCGGAAGGTGGCCAAGTGGCAGCTGGAGGTCTGAGCTGCGGCAGAACCGTCCCTCATTGTATTTAACAGCTCCCTGGACTGCTCAGGGGAGATCAGAAGATTTTTCCAACTAACCCACGACCCTCAAATACCCATAAAAGTTAGATAGTGGGGCAACTATGTGAGGCATTGCCCAAAAAATGGAAACAGTCCTGCAAAAGCTGATATTCTAGAAAAGATGTGCTCCCTAGAGGTTTGTCCCCGCTCCTTGTAAGGTCATCACAAGTCCATGGCCTCTCGAGCCAAAAAGGCTCAACCCAAGAGGGAAAATGGTTGGACGATGAAGAACAGTTCTAGGATCGACAGGCTCTCCCCATCAGCACCTGCACACTCTTGCACATGCTAACTCCCTCTAGCTTCTCTAGCTCCCCCTCATCTCCCCTGTCAGTATATTCTCAGCACTAGCAGAGAGAGATCAGAGGAGACCAGACAGAGGCTGGAAATGGTCAGTGTGCTGGGGGGGCAAATACAAGGAAGGCGGAGAGGGCAAAGGCACGGATAGGGCAAGGTGAGCAGAGAAGGCTGTGGGGAGCAGGTAGATAGAGGACACGAGGATAAGGGCAGGGGCACAGCGAGACCTAGTGGGGGGAGAGCAAGGGGCACAGACAGGACTGGGGGGGACAGGCCAGGGGACACAGAGAGAGATACTTATTCTTGGGCCACAAATGTTTTTTTTTCCAAAATAGAAAAAGCCCTCCCAATTTCACTGGAACAGAAAGGGCAGAAAACAAAAGTTGCAGTCTGACAACGAATGAGCCAAAAGCGGAACGAAAAAGGAGTCCAAAAATATTTTTGGGCCTCGTGCAAAAGTCTTCCAATCAATCCTTCAAAAGACATTTATAGAAACGGACTGTACAGAAAAACCCTTAAACGTGCTCATGAAACTCAAAACATGCAAAATCCCTTCTCGCCCTTGCGTTCCCCTTGCCAGCCCACCCCTGAGAATAGTAGCCGCCCAGCCCATTAATGGCTTTTTTGAAGAGCTTAAAAAAGGAATGCTATCTTTACGGATTACTAAAATAGTACAATTACCGAGGATTAATTAAGGTTCAAGTCTTCAAAACGGTAAAAAAAAACCCAGATGAACCAAATGGTTCCTATATGCCGTTGAATTCTGTTTAATTTGTCAAATATCAAAACATTACTATCTAGAAAATGAATTTAATAAGAAAATGGAACTGATAGATCGATAAAAACCATCTTGTAAATAAAGTCTATATAAAGTCTGTACAGGTTTTGGCTAGTGCACACTCACATATATTTCAGCAGATGTTCTGTGCATTGTACCAGGACAATCCCATCAAAAGGAGAATGTTCACAAATGGTCCCACATACTCCATCTCGCCCCACCACAAACTGAAATAGGAAATCGAGAAAGAAATATCAACAACGCCGGTGGAAAACAGCACTAAAATCATCAATCGCTAAAGGAAAAGTCCACAACACGTGGAAAGCTGTAGGAAATAGGAGGTCCATGTACCTCCTTGGCCAATATTGGGTACTCCAGTGCTATTTTATTGTATTGATTCCCCTTAAAGCTCAAGGAATGTTGAGAAGGAAGGGATCCTAGGTTTTTTATATATTTATTTAATACCGTAATTCAAAATGGCGGAAATGAGATTAATGCCAGTCAAAACGCTGATCCGTTACACGTTGTTGAGTACAGTTCTGTAGACCACCAACCCAAGAAGGATATTGACATATCGGAGAGACTCCAGCTAGTAAAATGATAAATGGTTGGCGGGATAAAGCGATCAGAAAATACTATGGCATCTTAATGGAGGACACAAGAAGGAAGATGTGATAAATAAGGTGGTAATAAATGGAACAGCCTCCCGGTAGAGGTTGCAGTGAGCAAATATAAACATGCTTGGGATAGGCAGAAAGCTATCCTGAATCTAAGTTTTTTAAAAGCTTAGTTTTGGGCCAATTTAAGTTTTTCTGGGGGATTTTTGAACCAACACCCCAGAACTAATCACCAGCATTTCCATGGCACTGTTGGACAACATCATGTTTTGGTAGATCAGTACTAATTTCAACAAAATTGCTCGTTTACAATACATTTTATTCATTTTTTAACCCACAATCGTTAGTCCTGATATATTTATTTTAAAATTCAAGTGTTTTCAACATCTTTAATAAAAAAAAATTGTAAGAAATCTGATATATAATCATACACGGTGAGATCCTCAATGAAGAGTACGTGGGTGTCATGACTTCACCGAAGGCTTATGTCAAACAATAATGGTATTTTACATATTTTAGCTCGGTTTCCTTGCCGGCTGATGAAAGAAATACATCCTCAATTAAACTTTTTTAAAAAAATAAAAATATTTACATATATGTAACTATGTGAAAATAGTTTTCACATATTTCACATTAAAAAAAAATACCATATTCCTCCAAAAAATAAAAATGTTTCAACCCTTGAGACTAAACCATTTGGGTGCCAATATTTATTTTTTAATAATGTGCCATGTTTCTGGAACTGAAAATAGGAAATATTTTATTGGCTGCTGAACATGACTCTAATATCAAATTCTTTCATTTTTTTTTTTTTTTAAGACTGGCCAACGTTCTCGATGGTGGAAGCTCCAAAGGGATCCCAGCTGATGAGTTTGGTTAAGTCTGTTGATGGAAGCAGATGGAAGGGATGCACTGGGTTCCCCCGGTGGTAACTAAGACGTTTCACATTCACTTGGACGTCTTCCTTCAGTACATCTGGTGCTCTGTTAATTTGTCTACGTTTCTTCACTCCAGTTTTAATCTTGGGGTTGGCATATCGTTTACATTTTTATAGGAAAAGATGGAAACATAGCGGATCATTTGGATACCAAATGTAGAATGCAACTCGCTTTCGGGCTTTTCATTGAAATAATATGCATGGATACAGTTTTTCATATCCCTGACGGGAATATTTTGTTCTTCTTCTTCACCAACCCTTACCCTGCACAAAACACTATCCAGCAGCCCTTCGCCAACACACGTTATTTATCAGCACCTCCCCACCCCAGGGCCACCATCAAAGGGGCTGGGGCAGTAGAAGGCGCGATTGGAGTCTCATCAGACTTTTGGAGAATAGATGTGTTAAATGGATATTAATAAAACTAAACATATATCACTTGTTTTTTTACTAATATGTTTTTAATTTGATGATTTCATTTTGTTTTCACTTTAATTTCATTACTCTCTGGTATTAGAAAAATACCCGGTGAATTATGCTTAAAGTAATCATTCTTACATCATTGGTAGTACTTTTGAAAGCCCAAACCCTTCCCAGAAATTATTTGTTAATTAAGTAATATTTTGCTTCATTCATATTTTTTTTTTTGCCGTAACACTCTATTGTCATGTAACACAAAAGCAGGAACCGATTCTTGCCCTAGGGACTAAAATCCTTCTTAAAAATGATGTGATTAAACCTTCGGAGGAAACACAGATTGCAGCTCTGATACGATTTATTGGGTTAGCATACAAGAGACGGCAATTGAGAAATTGGAAAGGCACCTTTAAATTAGTCTAATGAACGAGCCCTAATCTTAATCTTACGATTAAGGGGGGGACCATCTCACTAATTGAGATCTATTAGAAGAGACTTCATTAACATAATTAGGACTTCATTTGCATTGCTATAAAGAAAGATCTCAGGATGGGCATTTTAATTTATAATGAAACCGAAGTTGCGAGACTGCCTACAACGAAGGTCTCCAGGTCTGCAGATAAAGGATGTTTATGACAAAGCCAAACACTCCAAAAAAATAATATTTACCTGCATGGGTTTGTCGTACCACCTGTTTGCGCCGTTTTTATCATAACCGCCTCCGTGCAGAAGCTGCAGAGCCCGGTTGGTATCGTTCAGTTCCATCCCAGTTGGTGCGTCCAAGCATACTAAGCACATGCATCTCTCAATCATATCAAGAGAGTCACGGTTTGTAGAGTCTGTTGGGAGTTACAAAGCACAAGCAAAGTATATAAGCAGGGCACAGATCATCACTTTCACCTACAGGGATTTCTCTAGGTACGGCATCCCCTTATCTCAAACCAGTGAAGACTTATTTGATTGCGTAACAGATAGATAGATAGATAGATAGGCAGAGCCGGCATCAAGGTGTAACAGCATCAAGGTGTAACCAGAACAGGCAATCACCAAAACAGGCAGCGTAGTCATGGACGAGCCGAGGTCAGGGGCAGGAGCAGGCAGGGATAAACGGAACAAGCCAAGCCCAGGTCAGGGGCAGGAGCAGGCAAGATAAACGGAAAAAGCCGAGCCAAGGTCAGGGGCAGGAGCAGGCAGGATAAACGGAACAAACCAGGCCCAGGTCAGAGGCAGGATATGCATGCATGGGATAGGCATATGGATGACAGGAATCAAGGACTGATTAAGATTTGAGTCTTTACATCAGGAAACGGGCAGACTAGATGGGCTGAATGTGTCTTAAATCTGGAGTCAAATTACATATGAAATTCTAGATCCGTTTGGTGCTTTCAGTTCTCTGTTCCCCATGCACCACATTTTACTTGAGCTCAATGAAGCCCTACCAATTCCATTAGGTAGCCAAAACCCAACTTCTTTACGGCATGTGTTTCAGCGCCTTTGACTTTACTTCGCTCCGAGCTAAAGACCTCTTTACCTTTCATTAACATCTCTCTTGCCTTGGACCACTCGGACCGTCCATCGGTTGTCAATATCCCAATCGGTGGAAGTCTCTCGTCCTCGTTTTCTGCCATCCTGACTATCTTCAGGAGCTGAGTGAACAGATCCCCATCACTAAGGCGTCGGAAGTTTATAACGACGTCCAGGACAAAGAACTGGAGGAAAAGGAATTCATGTTCAATAAAATTGCAACCTGCAGATACGTTTTACAGAAGAACTGACCGTGGAATCAGACACCTTAATGAGCCCACAGCAATCCATTGGCCAAGGAGGTCCAGAATAATTAAAGGTCTTTGAAAAGCCGTTATATTGATTCTGAGAGTCATGGACACAAATTCTTACGTTATAAGATCATTATTAAGTCATTATTGATGATCAGAAGATCACGTTACATACCTGGTTGTTGCATGCAACAATAATATGCTCAGGTTCGGGCATGACGCTGCTCTCCTGAGCCACTAATGTATCTTTGGTCCCTCCGGGAAGTCGATATGAAGAGAAGAGTCCGTAGTACTGCTTCATGCACATAGGTTGCCCAGACAGCTGCCCACGGGCATAGTCCATAGGCAATGCACGCCTAAAATGCACAACATCACGGTTTCACTGGGTGCTTTCACGTCAGAGGAGATATACGTTGTGCGGCCCACTTAACACAATACCTTGATGTGTTACCTGTTGTGCTAAGAAGGTTTTAGAACAAAAGATTTGCCTCTGGATTACCCAGTACCTCTCGGAAAATTTAAAAAATACCGTAAATTGTGGGTGATGAGCGCGGTGCCATCAGAAGCCAAAACGGGGTCTTCTAACTACAGCTTCCACTTATTACTAGACATTAGAGGGACTCTCCGACATCTCAAGAACAAGTCATAGATTATGAGGAAACTCTATTGAGCGCATCGATGCCCATCCTTACTTTACATTTCAGAAAAGGTACATCTGCCCCATGCTGTTTTCACATAAATTATGGGGGCTCTCCATCCATCAAGTCCCCGTCCTCCCATGGGGAAGTGTCCATCTGTCACGTAGGCACACCAGGGGTGTCACTACCTCAAAGCTCTCCCCTGACGGGAATAACTCATCCAGTGGCTGCTCTTATACCAGCACAATATAGGTATATCATTAGTGAACTACGCTCGATATTATAGCCTTAAACCCGAAATTCAAATATTAACCCCTTAAGGACAATGGGCGGTCCCTAAACCCATTGAAAACAATGCATTGTGTCATTAAGGGGTTAATTTATAATTAAATAATCAAAATATGCAAGTGTGCAAGAAATGTCCCTTTTTAAAAAAAAACTTGTGGCAAGCTTCTCAATTCCGACGTTATTAATAATGGCTACATTTTAATTGCTCAAAAGATAAGCCATGGGTGTTATCCAGGCCCCGAGCCGCTTACTGAAGGACCAATGACTTACAAATCCAAAAGCGTCTTGTAATCGAGTACTCCGGAGATTAAGTTGGCCGTGAACCTGTAAGAAGAACGGAGTGCAGGATAAGTCTCGTGCCTCATTTTTGGGGAGTAATACTTATATTGATAGCACATTTCTGATGACTTGTTGGGACACACGGTGGTCTAGACAGACAAAGCAGTTCTTAAATGAGAAAATATGCAACATAGTTATGTTTTAAGGAAAGGTACGGATCGCTTTATTGACTTGCGATGCTGTCATGGTAGGTAGAGCTAGGTGGGCATATAGGCGTCAAAGGTGGGACAAGAATGGGCTACGGGTTGAGTCTTTACATCATGAAGACCTTTAGCTATGGCCAGGTGATCAGGTATACCAGCAGTCATCTTTGTTTAGGATTAGGTGTTCCTCTGACTCACTGATGTCCCCTGAAGAGGTCTGAAGAGCACCGGTGACTCTCTAGCTAGGAAACAAACTTATGTTCTTCGTCAGGTTGGCCGTGAAAGGAACCCAGCTGTCAACCTGCGTGACCCTTCAGAAGATGAGCCTTATGGAGCGGTGTCTCATCTGGACTACCTACAGAACGTCTGTTTGGAATGCTTGATTGGGTATACATACTTTAACTACTAGAATCTATAAGATCTAATTGTAGGGATTCTAGATCTTTAAGTGTCCCCAAAAGAGAAAAGTGATCCGGACGACAATAAAAAAAAATGTAGATAACCAGGGAACCGTGAAGTATATGTACGCGATAGACGGAAGATGGTCCTCTTTGACATGGCAATAAAATACTCAGCAAATGTGGAGATATACTTGACAATAATGTTGGGATCGGATGTCTACTATCAACTAAAAACAAAAATGACATTGAATTCTAGAATGTACCGGTAATTATTATTTTTTGTACATGTACCACGTGACAGCAAAAAGGAATGGAATCAGGATCAGCAATGTGACCTCTGTTAGATTCATATTAAAAATCATAATAATAATAAATCGACAAATCCATTCGTTCTGGGTTAAGCAATGGCAGTCGTGTCCACTAATGCTTTTATTATGCCACGCGTTGAATAATTATTTTATTTACCTTATTATTTTTTTTTTTTTACAATGCATAATAAACGATTTGCATAGTGAATGGGAAAGGAGCGCGTTGCCATTCTTCGTGAAGGCCTAACTTCCTGTTCTGAGTCCTTTATTGCCGGGATAATGCAAACAAGATTTTCCACGCGGCATTTGGGTTTAACGGAAGCATCTTGAATGTTTTGTTGATTAAATCGTATATATGGAAAGAGACATATTAATCAAGGAAACTCTTTATTCAAGAAACTGTTCTGGTCAGTGGCGGAACTACTGGGGTCGCAGGGGTCGCGACTGCGACCGGGCCCTGGAGTTCTGCCGGTCAGGGTAGGGGGGAGAGGGTAGATAGCCTGAGAAGGGAGGAGTAGATAGTGGGAAAGGGAGAGGGTATATAGTGAGAATGGGGGGTTAGGGACAGGGTAGATAGTGAGAAGGGAGGGAGAGGGGGTACACAGCCTGAGAAGGGGTAGATTGGGCTGGGGTGGGGGGGGCCTTAACAGATTCTCACACCGGGGCTCTGAGGCTTCTAGTTACGCCCCTGG
>VKOC01010037.1:0-15894 GCA_009364415.1 Spea multiplicata
CTGGTGAGCTTCTGCTGTAGAAAGAGCTTGGCTGGCCCTGTATAATGTACAGTTAAATCAGTGACATTTCTTCCTATTTTGACCCGTGTCTAGAATGTGGTTTCAACTCTCTCAAACTCTTCATTTAGTGAATAAACCCCTATACGCCGCACAAGAAAGTGATCAGTACCCCGGCCATAATTTAAAGTAAAGTAAAGGGTTAAACATGGGATCAGCAGTGGGGCTTTAAACTAAAATACCCCTTTAATAAATCCACCTCTCTGTATCCTGAACTAAGTCGATGTACCCGGGGTAGTTGGTCTTTGTGCTCTGCCCTCAACTAGTTAATGATTAACCTGATCGGTACAAAAGTTACGTTATTTGCTTGGAATCTCTGATCTCATTTATAGTAATGAGAAATAAATGCACTATACTCCAGCAAGGGGTTAAACTATATCATAAGGCTTGCAGATCCGCTGAGTAAAGGGACAAGTACTTATGTTTGGTCCTTAGCGTGTTTACATCACACGCTATTTATTATGCTTTTATCAGAGTCTAAACAACTTCTGCATGTGTTTCTAAATGTTACAAAGTAACATACAGTCAGAATTATTTCCAATGGTTTAAAGTTACCAGTATTTGGTATTTTGTGTCGGCAGATTCCTTTCACAATAAGATTACAGATAAAAATGGCATTTTAACCAATTCCAGCTCTTTTCCATAAGGGGAAAAAGCCGGCTTCTTCTCATCCTTAAGCTTTCTGGGTAACGTCTAAATGACGCTTTTATTAGTGATTTTGTATTTGTTGTCTTTGCTGAAAAATGCAGCATTAGCACCTTAATTATTATTTATTGTTATTATCTTCTATGGGCGGCTTTGGTTTTTTAAACCCAGGATGTTGCCGGAGAGACTCCTTCCTGTGATATTCAATAGACCGGCATGCAGTGACTCTCTTAGCCGCCTCTAGAACTTGGCCTGCGCTGAATTAGTTTAAGGACCGGAGTGATGTCATAGATACGCTGTTTGTGGATGTGTAAACTATGGAGATGCAGGAAACAGAATGGGATAAAAGTCATGTTAGGAATGGCGGGTTACCTCACTCCTGTGATTCACCGCTCGGTTCGCTGTAGATTGTAAGCTCCTTTGAACAGGGCCTGTTTCTGTAAATCAAAATGGTTATGTTATGCTCTATGTCCTGGGTAGCTATTGTACAATGCCGCTGAATATGATGGCGCTATGTAAAGCAATAAACGATGGACCCCTGAAAGCAAGCGAGACAGGTCAGACTGTACAGACTGTATCAAGTATTCGCTGACTCCCCAAGGGGTTTGGAATCTGTTTGCGGGGGGGGGGGTATATGAGTACCATAAATTAAAAAATACATTCAAACCCTAGCTTTTTTATATTGTATTTTGATATCACCCCGGAAGGATCATAGGGGGAGACTCCCTGGGCCTTTTCTTTCATTGTACAGAAGTTTTTAGTTAGCCCTGGCATCCAAGCAAGGTTTAAAGGGATGTGTCTGTTATGCTTCTCGTGATCAGGAGGGCACTACACCCCCAACCCCCCCCCAGCACAAGTCCGCCTGTGCTTCCCATTCCGTGCGACATTCCTCTACCATGGGTCTTTGTAGAATTACACCAAATTTTATTCAGATTTTATTGTGGAAAAGTAAAAAATAAAAAAAAAAAAAAAAAAACCAAACCCAAAACATGATTGTCTATCAGTCCAAGGCAAGTGTCTGTGTGTCTTTTCTAACCTCCCCTTACAGAGTAGGCCATGGCATGCAGCGGCACTTTGTAATTAATGATGGCCTGGCTGCTCAGAATGTTTGACCACATAAATCAGACGTGGCTATTAGACATGAGAGCAAATCAACAGTCCCCAAAAAAAATACTCAGTAAGCAAGAATGCTGGGCAAACGGCTACTAAATCCATCAGGATCCTGCTTTTAGCTAAAAAAAATATCAGCCTGCAATGTAATTTCCAAATGGATTTCATTACAAGCACCGGGATGCGATATATCGTTCTTTATCTTAATGCTAATTGAATTTATTTTTTTTTTAATACCTCAAATAGGATTATCTGCTTTAACCCCTTAAAAGCTTCAAAGGATGGCGGTGCGCTCTTAAGCTTTTCAATTGTTTTTTTTTCTTTGGTGAAACACAAAAGCACGTTTTTTTTTGTTTTTTTTTAATGCTTTTTGTAAATGTACATAAAGGATCCGCCACAATGGTTGTAGGAAATAAATAGCAGTGGTTGAAGGTGTCATTAGGTATAGGGTTTACATGCGCGGGGTGGAGGAAGGGTTCTGCTTTTGTTAAGCTTGTTGGCTACCTAACCAAAGCAAGAATAAGATTACACCTGGCCCTGGGCGTTCCATATCCCATATACATTTAGACTATAATTCTCTTCTAAACGTGACTGAGTCCGGATTGTTACCCCTTGTGATATTTTAGGGTGTTAGAGCATTAATACTGCAGATAATACGGGATTAGCTAACCTCATGCCACGATACGCAGAGGACAGGGTCGTTATTTTCAGTTGGCTAGTAAAGTTAGTAGGGATTATGATGATGAATACATAATGGGTGAAAATAAAGAAATTCTGTAACTTTTAGGTTGGTGCTGATCTGACATTTATAATGTTTATTGAATATTAGTTCTGGCAGCCAACTTTTATTATAGAAGTAAATAAACCTGTCCTGTAAGTTGGGCGCTGCGTCCCGTTAAGGATAGATTGCGTTTCCCGATTCGCAGTGTTGGGGAGGAAATCTTGTTCCGTGTTCTCTAGGTCTGCTCCTTTTTTTTTTTTTTGTATGATGAGTCACGATCCCAAACGATGTTCTCCAGCTCTCCGCAGGCGGTGTATCAACGCGGTCACTGAAATGGCATGTGCTTGGCTATAAAGTAGCTGACTCTGTATCCGCACAGTCTGCGAATGTTCAGAAACGTGGCCAACATGTCACGCGCCATCTCCGATGATACTATTTGTATCTGACAATGACATCATTTTTTTATACATGCATTTGTAAAAAGAAACCTCGTATTTAGGCATTGCATATTTTTCCTATATCCACTTTTTTTATCTACCTCCCCTTTTTATTATAAACCTGTATCTTGCGTTAAAATGTGTACATTTATTATTGTACATATGTCGCCATCAAACCCTAGAAGTTTGAAAATTATCGCTGGGATGATTAAAAGGGATGTTTTTTTTTTATTTAATTTATATAGCGCAGCGCTTAATACAATACATAAATTCAAGGGGTCTGACGAGACGAGAACGAGATGGAGAGAGCCCGGCTCGCAAGCTTGAGGTTTATAAAATAAAACTCTTATAAGATTGCAGAGCAGTGTATCGTATTGAGTGTATTGCCATTTTACCAAGAAACCTTCTGATTTTTACACTTTTTTTTTTTTTTCGTTTTTTGTAATTCTCTTCTGCTGAAGTTCAATAACTGTCAGGAACCACTTATGTTATAATGACTTAATAATATTTATATCCCTCCTGTTGGTTAACGTGCACATTGATTTTCTTCCTGACATGCCCTTCATTCATGCTGATTCAGCTTCTTTTGAGAAAATGGATATGATTATTGAAGAAATTATAACATTAGTTACAGACGGGAAGATAGTGTTTCTGTTTAGCACAGGTACTGTCACATGTGCTGCCCTACCTATACATATACTGGATATTTTGTTTTGTATCATCCTGTATTTGGTAATATTTGTAAATATTTAGATGTTTTCATTAGTTGAAAAACAAACAAAAAAAAAAATCAGTCGTGTCTCTTCTCCCTGATTGGTGGTGTTGGAAATATTAGTATTTTGTTTTTAGATGCTGTGCAGTCATCTCGGACTAGACGGAGGGTTAGGGTGTTCAGAAATAGTCAAATAATAAACAGGTCGCATATACTGAACACTAGGGTTCTCATTGGGTAACACACAAGGTGTTAGTGAGCATAAGACATTAGCATGTGCCTGTTACTGTATGGGGTTAGCGTGTGTAAGCGTAAGAATAGCGGTTAAACATAAAAGCTTGAGTCTTTATCGTGTAAAATACCCCTAGTCGTGAAGGGGTTAACTGCAGTATTGTACAAAGTGGTGCAGCACCAGAACTGTGTGTTTTTCTTTTGTTATTTATTTATTAAATATCCCCGATAAACATCATTTAATTGCAGACCAGAGGGTAATAAATGAAAATAAAAACATTATTGAGACAGAAAAACATTCATTTTTTTCTTTTTTGGCGTGCTCATAGATCCATACTAAATCTGTCGACCCCTGAGCTAAGTGACCCCCAACCTTTGAACCGTAGTGTACATATTATGTTAATATTATATTTATATGAAAACACTTTGGAAGACAGGCTGTAGCTCTAGGCGTGCCAATGAATAAGCTCTACGTTTAATGTGAAACGCGTCGGCCGTTTATCTGTCTGTCTCCTGTCTGGGCGGCGTACCCCAGTTATTGTACCCCATGCGGGGGATCCCAGTTTTGAAATACAGAAACCACTTTCGCGTGCCGAGACGTTTGACCCTTTATTTGCCGGCTCCTGCTGGGATCTCCTGTTTCCCGTTCTTGGCGGTGATTGCAGCTCTGCCCAGGTTGCCTTTTATACTTTCGCTTGTTTTATAGGCTTGAATGCTGAGTCTTCTACAAAATGAACTTGTCCCGCATCCAAAAAATTGAGTTTTCACGAGGAGACAGCCAGAAGCATGTTGCAGAACGGTGGTGTTGCTGAACTCTTACTGATAAGGGGGGTTACACAAACTTTTGTACCAGTTTGGGTTGTGACTTCTCTTTGCGTTTATCCAGACCGGGAGCCTTGGTGTCGCTGTGTTGCTCATACAGTGTGAAAGGCATGTAGACAGATGAGTTTTCACAATCCTCTTTTATTGTTTTTATTTAAAATGTACTTTCTTTGCAGTGCGTCAGTAGACTTCACTGCGCCATTACAATAAGTGCAGAGTGCAAATTATCAATAGCAGTAAAATTGACAATATACAGATATATTAACGTAACAATCGCCCTGTTCACATGAGCTTATAGTCTATTAGGAGGTTGTGGGGGAAAGAGATAGAAGATGAGGGACATTTTGGGCAAGGATGGTCTGAGTTTTGGGAAGGTCTTCAGTTTTGGTTTAAATGTGGATCTGGAGTTCAGTTGAATTCAGAAGGAATTGACCACTTCAGAGTACCACCAGTATCCCCAGTGACGTCGGTACTCCTATACTGGATCTAAAGAGCCTATGTGTATATGTGAAGGGATCATACACTGCCAACATGTTGATTTGAGAGATCCTGAAGCCCCAGAGGGGATATGGTCCGCTGCTTCCTAGATCAGTCGTCTGTAGGCAATACTTGCAATAAGATTTGGTATTCTGCCAAGGCCTGAGTTTTACTGAACCCTTTCAAGAAGCTCTAGGAATAAATACAGAGACGAAGCAGGTGTGGCAGTCGTCTCGTCTTCCCACGCCAGGCTGCCGGTCGTTCTCGGCGTGAGCGTTTTCCTCAACACCCATGCCAAGATGAGTCTGGCACCTGTAGCTTCTGCGTCTTGGGACGTTGGTTACGAACGCCGAGGTCTCTGGCAGCGGTGGATTATAGTCCCTTTACAAAGTCCAAGTGAAATCGATGTTCTAAAGACACAATAAGTAATAGCCGTTTCTTCCTGAACTCCGGCTGTCACTCTTTTTTTAAGCTCTTCCTGCCAGTCGTCAAAGTATTTATTTAACTCTCTCTAAACAGATTAGAAATATACGAAAAGGGTTAACGCTCCAAACGGTTTCATGGAATACCCAGGCAGCCTCGTCCACGCGTTTATATGACTGTATCGTATTATGACCTTTAGTCGGCTGACATTTTAGACTGGAAAAAGTCAAACCTTCGTAAACCTGGTGGACCTCGCTTCACGAGTGTGGAGATGCCCGGCCCTCACAAAGATATCACTGTTTATTTATTTCTGTCCTACTCAGTATATTTTCCGCTGTTCGTTTGCAGATTCTGATGATGAAATACAGAGCTTTTTAGCTACTAGATGAGAATGCCAGATTCCTTTTACATTGTATACAGCACAGTTTGTTCCCAATACTGTGCAGTTCACTGACCCCGGGAGTGACTACGTCGTTTGACTTTTAACATGGAAAATGTGATCTAACAAACAGAAGGGGTATAGCTTTCTGGGAAAGATGGTGGACAAAATACGCTGACATTTTAGGAGCGGTTTTCTTTCCAATTATGGCTAGGCTATTGATTAGTCTTATTCTAGGCTAGGCATCCTTTGGCAGGGTCAAGACGTTCATGGAATGACCAGAGGCCTCCTGACCTCTTTATGTCTACAAATCTCTGTGATGAGCCCATATTTGAGCTTGAACATTCATAGAATGAAACGCACATCTGTGTTCAATACGGCGATGGCTTCCTATTCTCCTGTTAAAGAAGATATTAGTAAGGCGATCTATCATCAGGTTCCCCAGCCTGCTAGGTTTTCAGGGCCCTCTTCCACTTCTGTTCAGTCCCGTGCCTGCCCCAGCTGCGTTGCTCTTCTGAATGGTTAGGTTTTCCGGACAGGGCATGGATATGAGTGGCCTGCGACCCCCGTTCCTTTACACCAAGTCATGCAAGCGGTATATGTAATTGACCTTGGCAGAAGTGGCTCCTACAAGCTCAGTACCCTAACAATCTACCCCCTGTCATCTACGTTGGGGTCTAGCCTTTATGTGAATATATGACCTCGCACAAAAGTAATAGCGTGTCTTGGGTTTGGTCAACCGCTGCAAAATTGGGGGGCCAGATCACCATATTGGACGATCAGGCTCCCCAGTCTGCTGCTGCTCAATGCGCCAGATATCTCTGATCTCCCCCACTAGCCCATTTTAACTAGGAAGGACTGCGTCCAGCTGGCAAAGCCTCCATAGTATGCTGTACACGGCCACACATCCTTAAGAGATGCGGTGTGCCGGAATATGACATCATAACCTGGCTCTCGACCCAGCGGCCTGGGATGCTGTTGTGAGTCTGCCCAATTTAAATACCCCACTGTCTAATTTAAATACATCATACATGTTTAAAAGTATTACCAGCTACTGTTCTAGTCTCTGGAACCAATGGAGCAACACCCCTATTCCTATGAAGTAGACAATTTATTCACGACCGTACTCCTTAACCGCATTAGTGATAAGAAAAGGGAAATGAAGTCGTTTATGTTGGCTACCCGCACGAGATTAAAATCGGCACTTAATCCATAATGTATGACGGAAACATTTCCAGCTTTATTCTTTCTTATGAAAACTAATTTATATAATGGCTCTTAAACTTTGTTTTATTTGGAGGTCAAACGATTTTCTGCCACGATCCTGACGTTCAATAATCTAATTTGAGAAGTAAATTCTGTTCTGTGACTCCTCTCTGACTTCATTCTCCTGGATGTCGACGCATCATGCGTGCAATCATTTTTGGCAAAAACCGCAATTATTTCTACAAGAAGAAATATAAAGCTGTTTTAATATGTAGATAATCAGTCAGTCAGTTAAATATTTGCACACTTTTTGTACTTTTTTTTTTTACTTTTTTTTTAACATTTCTGATCTGTCTCCTTTTTATATTTGCCGAAGCCCTTTAAATCAGGTCACGCTGGGGTTATTCTTCCTTTAAATGATTCGTCCTCTGTTCCCAGAGCGGTTTCTTTTCATGTTAGGGACGCTTTAGTGTTTTTAGCGCAAGTTTAAGGAAATCCCACAGGATAATAAATCCTCGATTGTTAGCGATTGCATCATGTGTCGGCTAGAATCGCAACCGCACTGCAGTTAAAAATACAAAATTATCCTTGTCGTGAAGTCGAAAATAGGCAATTTTAAGATTTGCAGTTTGCAGGGGGGGCAAAATCTGGAAAGTGGTCTTATTACCATAGCAACCAAAGGACTATTCCATTTGATTAGAATAGTTTTCTTGATACATATCAATAGTGTGTAAAGTGAGGTGTTTTTGCATTGCAGATATGTTAATTATTCAGGTTATGCTGCATTGGTACATAGGCGCCGATTCTACGATGTTTCCGTGTGGAGCCCACATTTTCGGTAGCTGCGCTTGTTAATAACACTCGCTTCATAGCGAGTGCTACTCATGTCACGAGTTGTCACGAAACGTTAACCGGGGTCACAGCTTAATACGATTTTCTGTTAAGTAGCAGTTTGAGGGGAAGAAAAAACGGATTGGAGTTGATTTTGCCAATTAACTGAAAAGCCGTATCGAAGGAAAACATCCCCAGCCTCATGGTTTGTTAATAAGTAACATATTAACCATTTAAGTGTGAGATCTGTCATGCCAAATGCTGAAATAAGTTTCTGATTTTAGTTTTTTTTTTGTTTTTTGTTTTTTATCGTCTACGTTATACTATATCGCAACTTAAGCATGTGCAGCTTTATGTATTGAACACCCAAATATACTACAGAGGAAGGTATTTGCCTCTTGGTTTAATTAAATCCATCTAAAATTGTGGTCAGGAGACGAGTTGTCCTTCGAATGGTCTCACAAAGATTGAGGAACACCGGTTTGGGTCATTGCATTAATCGCTATACGTTCAGTGTGACCTCGTATGATTTGAGCAGGTCCGCAGCTTTTGGCATTTGGTACGTTTCCCCAGAATTGAGCGATATTCCGTATTAATGCTAGTGGTAGTCTACTCTAGAGGCATCTCATAACTTGTTAATTTTAGGATCTTGACTGGAAAGATATAGTGAATAAACCCTTTAGAACACGGCCGCCAAAGGCTCACAGAAGGTGCGTAGGGAAAACTTTTCCAACGTTCTTTTTCTTTGGTCTTCAGAGGCTTTTTGTAGCCGCCATTCAGTGTGCATTAACAATCCAAAAAGTATCTTCTGAAAAGCGTATTATTCACAGAAATGATGACGGCTGCCTCTTGTGTACCAGACGCACCTGTTCTTTTGATGATGCTTAAATACAAAGGTTTTTATTAAAAAAAAAAAAAAAATCCACCAGCGTGTTTTAATAGCATAGCAACAATTGTACATAGTCATCAAAGTGTAAAACATTTTGTTAGACGTTTTCATCCCCAAAATGATTAACTCGGGAGCCAAATCCTTATAATCCCTGCCCCCTCTTGACGCTCTAGGTTATAGTGACGGATATAGTAATATAGAAAATAAAGGGGACGATAGTTTTTAGATTGGTATTCCTTACCGTAAGCTTGTTGGTGAATTGATATGAAAATAATTGCTTAGGTGAAGATAGATTATAAATATATATGTATGTGTGTGTGTGTATATATGTATATATAAATATTTTTGCTTATTTGGTATTTCTACATTGACTTATGAGGAGCAGAGACTGTGCTCTTTTCTTATAGACAAGCAATGAGATTGTTTCCCATATGGTCCCAACTGGGGGTCTAGCGTGGCCCTTTCCGACTGTGTAACAGACAACCCGGAGCCCGGGAGCAGAGTATCTGGCAAGGATTGTCATTGCTGAACACAAGAAGCGGGGTGGGGGGGGTCGTATTGAGCTACTGTGTACACATTGCTTTCAATACTCTGCTCTGCTAATTATCGCTGGCTGCTGAGGGGATAATTAAGAATGTGTTTTTGGTAGAAAGTCCAAATCCGTGTACAGTGCGCTCAGTCATCGCTTCTAGTTGATGAGCGGTAAAAAAACCAGACCGTTGTAGATCCGTGCTACCCGTCCAGTCCCAGACCTTTTCAGAAAAAAGTCTAAGGCAACGCTCTTTGTGAGTAATCTTTTGATCCCCGCTATGACTTTGTTATCGCAGAGCAGCTGTAGGGTTTAAAAATCATGACCTGTTGAGCTATCGACAGGGATGTACTACGTACATTAAATATTGAGGTAGACTCTTGGAATGTATTTATTGTGCCTCATTTTGAAGTTACCTGGTTCCAAACACAGAATATCAGGACTTTTCTTCTTGCTTATTCAGTATGTTACCTGGAGATTAGGAGATCACTGGATCATACAGATTATCAGAACCTACGTCTTTAATTGTTCAATCGGTAAAGAATTAATTATCCATTACTGAGTTTTGTCTCTGTGAGGTCAGGGAAGTCACTTCTAAGTCGTTAATATAATTTATGTTGCTCTACAAGGATCATGTGGCTGTCGCTTAAGATGGGGAATAGGCAGCTACTCGAGTGTGTCCTTCTAATATTAGTGCCGATGAAATGCGAATATTGTCCAAGCTTTCAGTCGTATGACACCATTGTAGGAACAGACAGTCAGGTCTGTCTGAAGCAGGGGTCGGCACCAACATTTCTCATGGTGGACATTTACTGGGTCTGTGGTGGACAATTTATGATGGTCTATGGACCTTCAGACACTGGCTTCCTCGGACAGACGCTTTGCGTATCCCTAGTTTGAAGATCACAACCCTGGTATCAGAATGACCCATTACCAGGAAGCATCATGCTGGCTGATCATATATCTAACTTTTGTAATTTAGTCTAATCTTGCATTTAACTGATTAAAAAAGTGATTTGAAGCACAGCCTGTGTCTGCGATCAACAGCACTAGAAACAACAGTTTCCTGCAGATTTTTTTTAATGACATTTGAGTAAGAAATTAAGAATCTTTACTATTGAAACCCTTGCATAGGAGTACAGCTTCCACCAATTCCTTCATTTCCTTGCTCAAAAATGCACTGCAGTGTGTGTTTGATGGACTCCAATATTTATTTTAGAACATTGGCTGAGGTTACTTTTAAAGAGTTTCATTCTGTTAACATATTGGATTTCTGGAACAGTCTATTCAGAGGAATGCAAACCTTACATATAAACGTTGTGTCCAAACCGTGCCACGACGACATGTATTTAATTCTTCTCGCCGTCTTCTTTCATTTCTTGAGCCTGCCATGTCAGGGGGCAAGAAGAAGGATACAGCAGACAAACTACTAGGTTCATTTGCCCTGGAAAAGTGACAGTTATCCAGGCAACTAGCCCAGAATCAACTAGAACCACAATGGAAAATATTATTATTGAAACGATTTAGCAGAAATTCCACGTTTTGTTGACCCTGCTCACTCCACAAAGAATGCGGCAATCTTACGAGACTGTATCAACATGGAATGAAGCTTCTTTTCCTGTTACAAGCACTACAACTGAAATGTAATGAAATATAAACCCATCCAAATCTACCGCTATGTGCTATCTGTACATTTGTATCCATATAAAAGTATATTTAATTTCCTTGCGCTATACTTGATTGCCCCTTTTATGACTTGAGATGCCCTAGACACCTTAATCAAAGCACTTGCATCTCTCCCTTGCCTCTTGACTATAAAGCACCATAACCACCTGTAGTATCTTTTTAAGATGCCTCACGCTAAGCTGATTTATTCTTTATATGCCAGAATTCCTGCGACTTTGATATTGTCTATTTGTAACTTGCCAGGACCATTTTTCCCTTTGTAGTCTGGTGGTTATTCTATCGGCCTGTGTACGCTGGTACTTTGGAAGTGATCATGGTACGGACTTAGTTAATGTTGCCCATACCGTGTTTCAGATGACAGCGCCTCGGCTTGCAGCACCATGGAGGTGACGGATCGGATCGCTTCCCTCGAGCAGCGTGTGCAGATCCAGGAAGACGAGATCCAGCTGTTGAAGTCAGCCTTGGCTGATGTGGTTCGGCGGCTGAATGTATCTGAAGAGCAACACGCCATGCAGAACAGAAAAGGACCTACCAAAGGTGAGCAGCCATCGCCTTTTTGTATTTTTATTTTAATAAATATTTATAGAGCATTTAAATATGTAATATGTCTGAGCGAGTTATTATTCGATATCTGTTAGTTGACACTCAAGGGGTTAAAGACAGTTATGTAGGAGCCAAAGTACTCCAAAGACTTTCAGCATATACCAGCACTATGAGCCAACAAAACAATTGCTGGAAAAAATATATAGGCTTTCCTGGGTAAAGTATAAGCCCTTTCTTAATGTAACCAAATCAAAACCACAGCAATTACCCTGCTGTGGGAGAAAAAAAGCAGAATCTCAGCATTCAGAGGGTTAAAACTATTACTCCTACGATTGAATAAATAACATTTAAAACCAGTGTTCTCTAAGCTGGGATAAGCAAATTCTGCCCCACCAGCTACAGCCTGGTACCTGTCCCATGATGGCCCCCCCATCCAGCCTCATCTCTTTTGATGTGTGTACTACTTTAAAACTCCAAGATGATGGGTTTTAATTGTTATGACATATTTACCCATTACAGCGCTGCATAATATGTTGGCGCTATATAAATCAATGAGATAGTAGTAATAAGGATATCATAATTAATCTCCAGATCAAAGTATGCATAAAAAGTCAGATGTCGGCAGGCATTGTAGCGCTACTGGCTCAGGTAAGCGACCCGAGAAACCTTGCGTGGACACTAAAACACTTGACGTTTTGCTGTGACTTTAACACATGGATGCAGTGATTTGGAACAAAAGTGTCTTCTTGCTATTATGGGCTTGAGTGGAGCTTGTTTTATTGTCTTTTCAGAAAAAATATTTTAAGAGATTGAGATATATAGGGTCTTTAAGTTTTCTGAAACAGTAACTTTTGCCATCGTGCATGTTACTAATATACATTTTATATTGAGATATTATATAAATATATAGTCTATGTATCCTGCCAGTAACAGAATTTTGCAAATTGTATTTACTGTAGAAATTAACTTTTTTTATTTTTCATATTTGTTTTTATACAGCAAGACCTATTGGCCAAACTTTGCCTCTGAGAAATGCTGTTAACAGTGACGCAATCTTACCAAAGAAGCCAACTGGATCTCTCCCATCACCATCTGGGACCAGGAAAGATATTGTTCCACTGGCATCCAAAGGGTAAGCTCGTTGGAGTAAGAACCAGGAGCACTAAGGCTATACCTTAAAAACCTGGTGGGGCATGTATTTAAAGGACGTGCTGATGTATGCTTGACCCAGGGCAGTATCTCTAGCCACATCATATCCCAGCATTCCACTTCTAAAGGTTGTGCTGCATGAGAGAGATACCATGGAGGTCTGTGCTGGGTAAGCACGAAGCTTTGTAAGGTAAATTAATCTATTGAGTTTGGGCCCATTGGGGAGCCCAATCATACATGAAGTTCTCCTGGTAAAGTGGGTTGGGGCTGGCGCTGTCCAAACCTGTCGTTCTCAGCCTAGGGCCAGAAGACTCCTCTGGTATTCGTGTTGTGTGTTTTATTTTGAATCCTTTTTAGCTTGTATGGTATATGTTGTGTCTTCATGTTTTTAATACTAAATTATCAGTTAAACTTCATTAATCAGTGATAATGTTGAAACCTATATGAAGAACAGGGCTTTATTGGGCATTAATTCTGTGTACACATTTCATTAATTTCTCCTCTGGTCTGACTAAGAGATATACTTGCTGTTCTGCCACAAAGCAAGACCCATTTAATCATAACTGTTGTCTGGGATTTAAGAAGTGTGGCTGAGATTATTATTATTAATATCATTATTATTTATTACATTTTTTTAAAAATTCACTCCATTAGAAACTAAAAGTAATTTTTATTTTACCTACAAAATGAGTTTTTCCTGTTCCTTTTATAATAGATAAGCTGTATAGTGGATAACAGAGCAGACCAAGTGAAAATCTAATACCGTGTGTAGCAGCCATACCCCCCCCCACTATGTTTTGTATTTCATGTATTATTGCGTTCTACAAATAACTGCTTGTTCTGCCGATGCACACTGCCGGACTGTTTTTCTGTCGTTTCTTCGTTCTGCACTCATTTGTACTTTTGCTTCTTCCTGCCTTCGTTCTGGCTGTAGCAAATCTGTACGTCTTTTGAATGCGTGTAAAATAACTAAAACCGCAATAAGGTAACGGAACCTCTAATACGTGTTTATTTCTGGTCTAAGAACTATAGGAAGTGTTTCCTCTAAGGTTAACCATTTCCCAGCATGGAAATGGTTAAGCGGACTCTTTAAAATAAATAAATATATATATATGTCTGTTTGTATGTATGTATCTATATTCCTTTTGTAAACTGCTAGTTGTGTTTTTGGTTTCTTTTAACTGTTTCAGTACTGGTCTTCTCATTTTGTGCACGTATATGACGTAGTGGGTGGTTTAAGGCATTTTCTGTGCAGTTGTCACTAGCAAATATTCTAATTTCTTAGCTAGACATAGCCATTTCTGGGATTTAACTGGTGTACTTTATTGTGTGTGTGTTGAAATAAGTGTTTCATCTATCACTGCAATAACAAAATGTTGTTTTTATTTGAAAAAATAATTTCAAATGTAGCTATTGGGAATACTTGTAGATATTGGCCCATCTTATTGCAGCTTCTAGTCCCCCGTCCTAGTTGAGAAATGAGATGTCATTTCAACCAACAGAAAAGTCAAAATTAAGTTTACATTTATATGATTTTACATTTATGAATGACATAGTAGTTTAAATGCAGCTCCTATTTCAGGAATTTCTTCTTTTGATCCGATTTATAGCGACTGTTTCTTATTTGTGTTCCGTTAAGGCTAGATGGCCAATATTAGTCTTTTTCTTACAATCTGCATCCTTTTTTGATCCATTTACTGAAATATTATAATAGCCACTGACCGGTACCACTGGTTTGAACTCCATGTAGCTAAACCCCTTGGTATCCTAGAATACCCATAGAGGAGGGGGACTTGATCGTTGGGTCAACAGCAAGTATCAATGATTTTTATCTGAAGTTCATTTTCCTTTTCTCTTAGCAATGTTAAGAGAACCAATTCTACAGAACGCCTCTCTCCTGGAGGTCGGAGAGAAAGCCCTGGAGATGCCAAAGGCAGCAGGAATCGGGCCGGTTCCACTAGCAGCTCATCCAGCAGCAAAAAGAACAGCGAGAGGTAGGATGAGACGGTCCATAAAATCTAATGTACGCATACACGGCTTAATCGGGTGACCACATTTTGCTTGTGCTTGGGACTAAGACTAGCAATTGGGTGACATCTCCTCTTTCTTACTGCTGGCGGGCTGTGCCATGAAATAAAAGCGCAAGATCGGGAGGTCAACTCACATGGAAAGTTGAAGACTACCTCTAGAGCACCATAGACTCGCCTAATGAACAGTAACTGAGTAACTGCTCAGCTGCTCACTTTCCAGCATTAATGAACTCATTAGTGTTCTGGAAAAAGCGGGGTTTGACTATATAAATAATCAAATATAAGTAAGAATACATTAATAAAAGTGGCCCTTATTTCAAATAGAATTGTAATAGACCTGAAATAACACTAGTATTCCGATTTATGCTGGCTAATTACTGAAGCCTTAACCGCAGTACTTTGCTGTTGACGGATGTCTAAGGAAAATACTGTAGCTAAGCTACACCCAGATGTATATTTAGTCTGGAATTTCGGTCAACTTCGGTCAGAACTTCCGGGAATTTTATTTATACCCGTATTTTTTAAACAACGCAGTTTGTTTCCAAGCATCTTCCTACACAAGCCTTTCGCTTGGTGTCATGCACATCTCGTGCCGTATAATCAGGAAATAAGCAATCCTCTTGTTTAGATAACCCGGCTCCAGATGTATGAATGGCTAGAGTTGTATCATTCGTGTTACAAGACAAGTCTGAAACACGCAGGCTGCCATTTCCACCCGGTTACAGTTTACATGGAAGTTTATTTCTAGATTCTCTGTGCACCAAGGGGTATAGAAAAAGCTTTTCATGTCAAAGTAGTTTTTTTGTTTTGCCCCCCCCCCTTTTGCTGCATCTGAAGACTTCTTATCAATAACCACCCCAATCAAGATTTCAATGTAATGGCTACCCTCCATGCTAGCTCGTTGTCGTGTTGGACCAGGAGCCAGCATTGCTCGCTTCTTGTGCACGCAGGAAAGCACTAGACCTGCCGCTTCTGCCTGCCGGTTCTGCCTGCCGGTTCTGCCTGCCGGTTCTGCCT
>VKOC01010042.1:0-10932 GCA_009364415.1 Spea multiplicata
CGCCCATGTTGTCACAATGTAACATTAACCGTTTATTTCTCCATTGACTACCCCAACATTCTAAAGCCACAACTACTGGAAACAACTCCAATAAAACCATATTTTTGGTCCATCCTGCTTGCCTCCATGTATCCGGCCATCTGTCAACAGCCCATTTACCCTCCCAATAGATACCAAAACCGGTAGCCCCAGCAGCGTCCGTAAAAAATTGCAGCTGATTACTACTGACAAAATCCTCCTGCCATACAGTTGCTCCATTAAATTTTACTAGAAAATGATCCCAAACCTCCAAGTCTTCCCTAACTTGCTTAGTCACTCTAACCCTGTGATAAAGCTCTTTCTTTCCCGCTATGCCTCTACCAATTAGCCTAGAATAAACTCGGCCCATAGGAATCACCCTAGATGCAAAGTTCAATAAACCTAATAATGATTGAAAACATCTAACCGTAACTTTCTTGGAACGTAAAACAAAACGAATCATCCATCTCAATTTTTTGATTTTTTCATTTGGTAATCTGAAAAGCATTTTGTCTGTATCAATTTCTATTCCTAAAAATTGCAGCTTAGTTGTCGGATATACTGTTTTGTCAGATGCTAGTGGAACCCCAAAAAATTCTGCCAAAACCAAAAAAGAATTAAGTAATGTAACACATTCCTTACTATCAGCTTTACCTAAAAACAAAAAATCATCAAGATAATGTACTACATAACGCAAACCCGCTACTTGAACAACTGACCACTCTAAGAAAGAAGAAAAGGCTTCAAAATAAAAACACGAAACCGCACAGCCCATCGGCAAACACTTATCAAAGTAAAACTCCCCCTCAAACTGAAAACCCAAAGAACAAAAACAGGAAGGATGGATAGGTAAAAGCCTAAACGCAGCCTCTATGTCCACCTTTGCTAACAAGGTATTCCTACCCAAATATCTAACCCACTTTAAAGCGTCATCAAATGAAGCATAATGTACCGGAAACTCAAATTTATTAACCTCGTCATTCAATGATTTACCCTTTGGGAAAGATAAATGATGTATGAGTCTGAAAGCACCAACCTCTTTCTTGGGTACTAAACCCAGTGGAGACAACCTAAAATTGACAAAAGGTGGAACCGCAAATGGGCCTTCAAATCTACCCAACCTCAACTCTTTTTCAATTTTTTCCCTAGCAACCTTTATATTATTATTTATAGATCTCAAATTCTCAACCCAAACCAACTCTTCTCCTTCAAAGATTGGTAACCTGAAACCTTCAGAAAAACCCAAAGCAAGTAATTCAGCCTTCCGTTTGCTTGGGTATCTGCCTAAAAAGGGGAGCATTCTTTCCCACCTCACCGGCGTCTCCGCCTTTTTGAACCTGCTCTTTGGACTGATTCCTACGAAAACACCGCATAGCCGGGTGATTACCCGCACAAATTGTGCACTCATGTTTATATTTACAAGAATTGGGCCACTTACACTGCGAGTCATTAAAAGCCCAACATACACCCTTACTGCGCTGTGGACCTGAAAAATTCTGAGGCCTCGAAACCGTTGCCGACCTCTGCGGAAGCATCGTACTAATCCAAGTCCCTACGTCCTTCATGCCCCACTGCAAGTTCTTATGGACTGATAACTTCTGTCGAAAAACTTCGTCATAATTAAACCATGCTAATCCGCCAAAATTTTTATACGCCTCCAAAACAGATTCAAGATGTTGAAATAACCCAACGCTCTTATCACTGTGCTTTTCGCAATATACACTAGCATAAATGCAGAAAGCCTGAAGCCAGTTATTAAAAGACCTAGCTACAGGTCTACGTCTATCTTCCTCTTTATCATGCTTATGTAAAAATTCTTTTGAGGCAGGTAACAATGAAAGTATATCAACATACTCATGAGACCATATTTTTTCCTTTAAAGCATTAGTTAAATGAAAACCCAAAGGTGATATTTCACATGGTAGAGATTCTTTCATACAACCCTCATTAATCACAGTCTTTTTATTTACCTCAGAAGAGGATTTCTCCCAAGCCTGAGCTGGGCTAGCACCTTTAAAATCCTTCAAAAAAACCCACTAAAGAACTAACCAATTCATTCAATTTAGACAAATTAGTATTGTACTCACCACTAGACCCAGCTCTGCCTCTTTCCTGCTCAAAGTCTTCTGTTAACCCCTTCTGTTGTGAAGGACCAGGTACTGCCATTCCCTGCTGCCCATACCGGTCCTGAGGTAAATCTTCAGCATTCTCCTGCCGCCGGAGAAGCTGCTTCTTCTTTGCAATTAACCCTCTTCTCGCCGGAGAGCGAGAAAGGGGTCTTTTTTGTTTGGAAACCGGCTTCTTGCCTCTGTTTCCGCGATCTTCACGGTCTTCGCGATCTTCGCATTCCCGGGATGCCAGGCAACCTCTTCTGCTTGATCTTCGTGATTGCATAGCCGAACCTGACGCTTCAGCCAAATCCCGCGATGACTCAATCAGCTCTCGCGATGAATCTTCCAGCAATCCCGGAACAGTTGAGAAGTTGTCACACACCGGCTCCGCCTCCGCCTCCGCTACAACTTCTTGTTCGCTACCAACCCAACCGTGGGTGGTCTCTTCTTCCGTGTTCAACCCGAGGCAACTCTGCAGCCATTCTTCACCTCCTCTCGCCATCGCTTTTTCTCGGAGCTTTTCCAGCAGACGTTCCATCCTCTTCGCCCGCGGCTCTCCTGCGTAACTAAGATCACCAGCCTTCAACAGGTTAGTACCTCAGTCTGCAGTTCGCCTTGTGGCATGAGGCGCTGCCACACATTCCAGGTCTATTTATAGTGCAATTTCGCGCCCTTAGCGCTGCGCGAGGCACCTCAATAATTGTCTCGCGCCGAGGCGGCCAATCACTAAGCAGCGCGAGCGCACCCCAGAAAATTCCAGTTATATAACTCAACCAAATTTTTTTTTTTTTTTAAACTTTGACTTGAACTTTTGACCTGCCATATACTTTAATAGGTGACCTTTATTTGAACTCAACTCCTATCCCCACAACTACATGCCGCCCTGCGCTATTTAGGCAACAGGGCTTTTCACTTTTGTGGTGCTTGTGTTCCGCTGTAATTTTCTCCTTACCCATTTAGTGTACCAACATAAGTTATATATTGTTTTTTTTAGGACAAGATGGGCTGTCTTCTATAAAAATTACTAAAAAAGAAATTCGTGAAAATTGAAAAAAAAAATTTTTTATGACTTTTATTGAAAAATCCTTTTACTCACTCCCTAAAAAGAAGTAAAAAAACTAGCTAAATAAGATTCTTATACTACTTGTCCTGGTCACAGCCCGTCTTGAGGTAAGTGTTTGGTGTCCCTGAAAGTGATCGCTTTGAAGTGAATCACGAGCACGGAATTAAAATATTTAAATAAAACTGCGGCCTTCAAGGGAAGACGCAGTACGAGGACGCCGGTCCTGAAGGGGATAAACATGCTAGACTTATGTATGGGAGGTAGGAAAACACTATACTATAGAAATGTACTGTGAGTGGGAGTGAGCACACTTTACTCGCTGTGTATCACCTGTGTAGCTTGCACTCTAGCGGTTAATCACCTTCAAGAAATATCTGAATAATGGCAGTCTATAGAGTGAAGAACGTTGTTAGGTGAACATGACTTACCATTGGCATAAACCTTCAGCTCAGTGTGGTGCTTGTGTAGGAATGTGTCACCTAAATGTTACCACCACCTAAAAGGAATTTAATTGAAACAATGTGAAATAAAACTCACTACTGTTCAGTGCTACATTGCATCAGTATATATACAGTATCTCACAAAAGTGAGTACACCCCTATTATATCTTTTCATGTTACAACACTGAAGAAATAACACTTTGCTTCAATGTAAAGTAGTGAGTGCTCTGGTGAACTCCATGCCCAAGAGGGTTAAAGTAGTGCTGAAAAATAATGGTGGCCAGGCCCAGCCCAAGGCATTATGTCACCTGGGGAGAAGTTTAAAAGCCATCCCCCCCATTATCTACCCTTCCTCTGCCGCCCCCCCCCATTATCTATCCTTCCTCTCCCTCCCTATATATAAATATATACATACATAACAACATACATCAGGGCAAGACTGGGAATGAAAATCAGCCCTGGAAATATTTGAACACCAGCCCCATATATTTTAGTGCCACATGTCACACGAGGATCATAAATATTAAACACATGTTCCACAGTGCCAACTTTGCCCCCAAACAGCTTGTATGTGTCACCTTTGCCCCCAAAAAGCTTGTCTGTGTTATCTTTTCCACCAAACAGAATGGCTGGGCCCCAAACAACCTGTCTGGGCCATATCTTCCCCATATCTAAACAGCCTGCCTGTGCCACCTCTGCCCCTTAAACAGACTGTCTGTGCCATCTCTGTCTCTGTAGTTTTGACCCCAAACACTCACTCATTAATTTATTCATGTATTCATATACCCATTAACAAATCACTCAATAGGGTGATTGGCTCCCTGTGCCAGATTAACCACGTAGCACATGGAGCAATTGCTCTAGGGCCTCAGCATTGTGAAGGGTCCATACCGCTACAGCCTGGGTACTATAGCCTGTTGCGCCCTCACTGACTCTGCGTGCCAGGAATGGATGTCACTTACGTGCACACAGCACAGTGAGGGAGCTACAGGCCACAGTACTTAAAGGATGTGGCCTGTAGCTCCCTGATACTGTGCGGCAGAAAGTCATTTCTGTGTGCACAGCACACTGGGGGAGCTACAGACCACAGTACTTACAGTGAGGGAGTGTGAAGGACTGGCTATGAAAGACATTTGGGAAGTAAGCAGTGGATGTGGTAAGCACCTTGTGGGAAAAGGAGCAATGAGAGGCTCCAGGGTCCCAAGTGCCTTAATTTGGCCTTGTTGGCTCCAAACTGGTCCAGGGGCGGAATACACTACTGTCTATGCGCATATGAAGCCCAACTATCCTTAAATACACTTAAATTAGTATATTCTACTAGTAGAGCAAACCTCTAGCAGCTACATTTTCTAGTGGTGCACAATATGTAGAACAAATAAGAGGGAGGTGATATATTAGTTATGCTTTCTATTTGTTTCTGTGCTGTGACCTATTAAAGTGAAGAAAATGTATACCGGTCAAGGATAAATTGAGTCTTTAGTTTCACTATAATAAAAAATAAACGTGTTTTATCAACTTTTATTTTAATCTCAATGTCATTTGTATGGGTAATATTCAATAAAATAAATCAATCTATTGCCACAAAATTGAAAATGTATATATGGAAAAACTAAAAAGAAAATATATTTAAAAGCCAAAAGTAGGACATAAAATATAAGCGAAACATGCAAAATCATCCTTATAAATCATTGCCAAGTATTCACAGAATATATCAGATTATAATTTAAAAAATGAACATAGTAACAGAATTCCTAGTTTATGCGAGTGTAACAATATCTAATTCATCCAATGTACTCTTTTGAATAAAAAATATTTAAGTGTAGCTAACATACTATGCAAGCCTATGAATATTTGACACTTATAGATAGGGGTGATTTCATTAAAGGTTATATTCTAATATTAAATTAGACTGGTGCACTTGTTTTTCACACTTGTTAACATGTTTCCATTCATGATCTGCAAATGGATATGAGTGTCCCTTTACAGCAGGTCTGTCTTGTCAAATATACATTTTAAAATTTCCATATTCAGTTCAACAGTCTAAGACATACAGTTCCTTTTAAAAAGAAAAAAGTGTATTTTATAAAGCAATTTACCATTCCATGTTTGGCTGATGTAAGCAGCCATCTTGTGTTTGATTGACATTTCAGCATCTCCTTCACAACCCTGAATGGGAAGCTCAAAACTGTATATAACTGAATAACTGTATGTTTGCATTTATGTTTTGGTCTAAACAGTCAAACAAATGTGTCAGTGTGTGTTTATATTTGTATGTATCTATGAACGCATATTGTCCATGTAGTTGTAGAATTCTAACACTCCAGTAACCCTGGAAAAAAAATGACAATTACAGCCATCCAAATAACAAAATCAATCAGGGATAGCTGCATTGTTTTGCTCCTACGTGCATGCTGGGCTTGATGTCAGGGAAAGTGGGAGGGGAATCAGAACTACAGAACTGTCTACAGGAGGGATTTCTCATGCAGAAAGGAATGGGCACAGAGCTTGAAGTAGTGGAATGACTGACCACCAAATATTTAGCACGATATCTTAAAACACAAATTTAAAATATGTTGTGCAATTCGACCAGCACAACATATAGATGAAAGTTACTTATTTATAAAAATGAATACAAATGCAATTTCCATGGTAGTGTACCACTTTAATCACCCAGCATAACATTGACTAAGTCTATGGAGAAAAGGATTTTGTTGTACAGCAACAACAATAAAGGATCAGCCTATTGTAGTAGACAATTTGGACACATTTTTTTTGTTTCATTTTTGGTTTATTCGTTTTCGGACAACAAATGTCATTATGTCTTAGGGTGCCTTAACCAGATTCTCATGAACTAGCCGGCTATGGGGGCTCTACATGTCCGGAAATGCTCCATGAGCCTGATCGGGACCTAGGCGCAAATCCATGAGACTGTATGGTGCCTAGGAACCCGCGGCGATGCCTGTCGACAATTGGAACTGCATTGCTATGGACAACCCTGAGCTCTCCACTGGTACCCTGGGATTGACACCGCTTCCTCAGGACCACCCCAAAATAGTTACTTTTTTTCGGGTGGGCATTGATTGCTGGGTGGTCTGGTAGTTGGTCTGGTAGCTGGGATAGGATTATGCTAGGAATATGTTTTTTTATTTTATAAATTATTTATTTTATATACTTACCGATCACGAATATTGGCCATTACGAGTCCCGACGACACGAAGAAACGGAAAGTTTCACATCGTCCGTGGTCATTTCGTCTTGAGGATTCTAAAGAACAATAACCAATAAAGAAAAGAGAAAGAAGAAAAAAAGAAAAAGACTAAACGTGATGACGCAGAGATGACGTAAACAGAAGAAGACGGCGAGCTGGGACTTTTAAAAAACCTTTAAAAAACCGCGAAAACACAGACGGGATACAGACTGATTCTTTAATTTTCTCCTGAGGAAGCCGAATTAAATCGGCGAAACGCTTTGAGATATTTCACATTATCGAAATCTGGACTTTTACAAGGACTTGATGAATACCCTTTGTGAAAGAAACTGCTTTTACGCATAACCCACTTGTTATGCCCATCCGTTTGTAAGTTTTTAATCTATACTTATTAAACAAATATCTATTTTATTGCACTATTTCGTTTCCTATCTTCTATGCAGAAATTCCAAGACAGAAAATAGTCTGGATTTTTGATGAGCGATCACTTTCAAGTACACTTGTGAGTGCAACTAATATCACAATTTTTGTTTTTTTCGTTTGAACGTATTACACTATATTTGTTTTATTTTTATTTTTTCCCACATATCTATGCGCCCCGTTTGTGTCTATATATCGTGTGTTATAACACTTGTGAGGAGTGTTGATCTACGGGAGCAGCAAGATCTGTAGGGTACTGTACATCAATTTATATTTAAGACTCACCCACTTGTGAAGGTGTTCCTTTTTTTGTTTTATATAGGATTATGCTCCTGATCCAATTATGCTGTGTCCATAAATATCTGTGCTGTTCCCAAGAAAGTCATTTTCTGTTTTACCTCAATACAAGTTCTGTTTTGTTATTGGAATAAGTCTCGGTGCTGTCCTTGTGAGAACAGTAAAGCTGTCAGGACCCGGGCCCGCTGGTCGGGTAGGAGCCCAATTGCAGGGGATATCTGAGGCTCTGTCTGTACTCCGAGACGCATATCAACAGACAGGTAGGTACAGACAAGAGATAACAGTCTCACACCAGGCTGATACAAGAATAGATTGTATTGATGAACAGGAACAGGAATGGCATATACAGTGAAGTAAAGCATAAACAGGATTCTGTTAATCATAACACATGGACTAGAAAGTCTTGCAGGACAGGCCTGGAACTGGAGACCCACTGGCAGGGCAGGCGGCAGGAAGCCCACTGGCAGGGCAGGCGGCTGGAAGCCCACTGACAGGGAAACTGTAGCAAGGACAGGGGAACTGTAGTAAGGACGCCCTTAGGCAGGACACACGGCTTGAAAGCCCTTAGGCAGGGCACATGGCTTGACAGATAGGTAAGCCTGGGAAATGCCGGGGTCTGGTATCTGTGAGATATCTTAAAATGCCTGACCAAACATAGGAACATAGGAATCTGCCAGCAGATCGATCATCCCTGTTTGGCCATCTAGTCGGCTTACTTTTTGCTGCTTAAAGAGTTAATTCAGTCGGTGGTCTCCTCATCCTTGGGGCAGCACTATCCACCCATGTTATCACCCACCATATAATCTCACAATAGTTACAAAATGTACCAAACTAACATATGTCTGCACTAAACTTTTTTTATTTTTAACCTTAAGACAAAAAGCATAAACCAGAACTAACTCTAACTAAACACTCACCCATCAAATAAAAGTATTCACTTTCTTCCTGTTCATGTTCCTTTCCCAACATTGCCCTAGTCTATTGAAGGTTTTCGTGCATGTAATAAAAACAAAACAAATAAAGACTTAAAGACTGATCCCATGTGCCAAAGTACTCAGGATGGGCTGAAGTTGGTCTGCCTAATCTCTGTGCCCTGCTCTTTTAGAGGGGCCAGCTTCCTCCCTACAGACTATGGGCTTCTGTTCTTGGGGAGGTGGGTACAACGGGTCTGTTGGGACACAGATTTGGTGTACCTGCATTTTGGAAGGTGGCTTTACGTGTAGTATAAAACAACGGGGGTGGAAAAAGTGCTAGACAGGACTTTCTAAAGGTAATTCTTTGTTAAAAACATATAAAACAGATTCTTAAAAGTTCATAAAATAGAGCAGCAGCCCACTTGCCAAGGTTCCCTCTTCTTGGCTTGATTGATAGTAGAAATTCACAAAGAGGGTAATGGTTGAGCTAAAATAGAGAAATCCTATCCTAGCTCCAAAATGCACATATGGGCAATACAATCCTAAGGATGAAATAGCAGCAATGATGTGATACTCAGGTGTTGGTTAAAATCATGGTTACGAGCAATTTAAAGGTTGCTCTTTCCTACAGGTGTAGGTGGTATGATCCTCACCAAGGAGATTGCAACAGCAGGAGTCCTTATTGATAACAAAAAAAGAAAATGGTCCCAGGAGCAATGTAAAAAGGTTATTTATTTATACCTTACAGAATAAAAAGTATAAAATAGTATAAAACAGCACACTACGCGTTTTGCCTTTAAAAAGGCTTTTTCAAAGTGTTAGTTTCAAAGTTTTTAACGTTTTTAAAGTTTTCAACACTTTAAAATATAATTCTTATTAAGGTTATGTTAAATAATATGGGCTGAAACAGTATTTCACAGTGTCACGGACCTCGAGCCCGATATACCCCAGGTCAGAACTTACCTGGCATGTCCAGGTCCCACGCAGGAGCCCTCTCTTCAATGCCTCCCGGCCGGATAGTCTCCACACTGAATCCTGAAGCAGCAGACACATGTGATCGACCTAAGAACTGTTCTTGACTACAGCTTGACTACTCCTTTTGTTCAGACGTGCCAGACCTTCTGTACCTTTATCTGGTCCTTGAAATTGTGTTCCATATCCAAACACCACAAGGCACTACCTCCAAGTGTGACACACAAGTAATCTTAAATACATAAATATATAAATATGACACTAAACCTGTAAATATAAAAGTAAATATATTTAATATCACTGTAAACTGTCACTTCACTATAAACTGTCACGTAAATGTATAAGGTTTTAACATAGAATAGGTCTTCTCAAATAAAAATGTTTTAAAAAATATGAATTTACCATGAACGTTTACCCTAAAACTTACAAGAGAAGACCAGTAGTGGTCTACAACAACTACCTACTTGTGCACGCTTTACAAGAGTGCACATGCATGCAGTTTGAAGTTTCAACTTCCCTGAGCACTGGAGACATGGAGAACCCAGTTTAATCGGCCACGGCAGGACCATTTAATAAAAGTAAGCCTCGGGAGCAGTGGCGTACTTAGAGTATTTGGCACCCTGGCGGATCCTATATGTGGCGCCCCCACATACACTTTAAAATGTATTTAATAAATGAAATAACTTTTACTGAACAGATAATGCTGCTTTCTATAACAAAAAACACAGGTCCAATGTGATTACTAAGTCTATTCTGCAAAGGTAAATTGGTTTACATCCTCTATGCTTTGGAGCCTCCAAATTTACCAAATACTTAATCAAAGCTACATTCATGTGCACTATATACTGAGCCAGACAATGATGGTGGTCCAGCATAACTTCCATCACTATAAACTGAACCAGACATTGGGGGTCATACAACAGATCTCCCATCACTATATACTGAACCAGATATTGATGGTGGTACAGCATAACTCCCATCAGTATATATTGAGCCAGACATTGAAAGTGGTACAGCATAACTCCCATCACTATATACTGAGCCAGACACAGACAGTGGTACAGGAAATCTCCCATCACTATTTACTGAACCACACACAGATGATGTTAGTGTATGAATAGACCTCCCACTCCCTTGATTTTAGGCCGTTTAGAGAGAGCAACATCAAACAACATAAAGATAAAATTACATTGACAGAAAAGAAGAGAGTTTAAATATCCAGTGTTATTTGAGTGTTGTATTTGTGCATACTAGACTAGTAAGGAAGGCTTGCAGGAATACAGCTTATAGGGTAGGCCTGCATGAGAAGCCATAATATCTAAATACATATCTATAACTGTTACGGCCCCAGCGGTTAGACCTCCCGGTCTGCAACCGCAGCAGCCGCGAGGTAGGGGGAGACCCCCCGCTTCGGTCCGGCGGCCTCAGCTGCCGCGAAGAAAGGGGAGACTCCCCGCTTCGGACCAGCAGCAGCAGCCGCCGCGAAGAA
>VKOC01010043.1:0-17205 GCA_009364415.1 Spea multiplicata
GTGGTAGATAGTGATACAGGGGGATAGATAGTGAGAAAGGGGAGGTTTGTTACAAGTTTTTATTCCTTTTTTGGGATGGGGGGGCGCCAGAGGAGTAGTCCGCACAGGGCGCCAGAACACCTAAGGCCGGCTCTGTATCCACTTACATGACACCTGACTAAGTTAAGGATGCATCATATGGCAGCCGTGGATAGATCAATACATGGGATAATCTTCAGGATTTCTCAACCTCTGTAAAGATCGGCCTGAGTTTACTTTCAAAAGTATATTGAGAGTAGAGAAACAGACAAACAAGAAGCCAGATAGAGCCAGGTTCCCCTAGTATTTGGGCTACTTTAAAGCTCTTTCATATCCACATTCTACATCCCTTATTTATATTGATGGCGTGCCTAGTAGAAGATGACATGTGGAGGTCATTTGACGATGCTCTGACCATCCAGGTCTTTTGTTTCAGCCCCTGCCTAGGCACGCACTATATATTCTTGCTTGCCCAGTTAAGTTTTGATTTGTTGTAGAATTCCGCTTTTAAACAGAAATTACTTTTCTTCTTGTGAACCTTTCTGCCCGTTGCTTAAAAAGTCTTTTGATGGTGCAGCCAATGCATTCAAAGGGAAGTTAATATGAAGGAAAGGGGCTGCAAATTCATTAAAAAGTAAAGGCTAATGCAGAATTTTAATTTACTTGAGGCTGCTACTACCCACCAGAATTCTGAGTCTACTCAAGCTCATTACATTTTATTGCGCGGCTGTTCTATGCTGTATGATATTTACATGCCGCAGAGAACCTTTTCTGCTTTGTAGGGTCTGTTTAAGGTCTTGGGTTAGCTGATAAATGCAAACTTCCTTGCTTACCTGCTCCATTCTACGTCATGCCGCATATAAAGGCTTTCTTGCCAGTCATATCACCTGTTCATTCATTTGGTTACAGACAGGATCCTCAAAAAAGCTAATTTTAATAACCTCCTAGAATAGCAGGGTAGGTGCCTCTGTTTGGTAATTTGCTACGTTTTGTTTTTTTCTTCTTTGTTACAGCGCTCGTAAGCAGGTGTATCAGAAAAGAATAGACATTTTTTTGAATAGCCGCTCCCAACCGTCTATATGAACATGAGTTTAAATGTATTGTGAAAAAAAGGAATGTGAAAATCATATGCTTGGTGTGACACGCATTCTGCGCCATTGTTCTGTATCGCCTGGGTTGTCTGTTATGCAATATGTTCAAATATAATAAACGTAGCATAAAGCAGTGTAAAGCCTAGTTACAAAGATTTAAATGATGACTCTTGATTGTAATCATGATCAATTGTTCTAAACCCAAGGATCGGCAGGATTTATGATTTAGTAGAACTTTTACAGTTTGTCTTTTTTTTCTTAGTGGAGAAGGACTGACTGCTAACATCCATACACAGCCTCCTACCAGTGCTAGGTGCTAAATAATTATAACACAGTCTTCTCCGAGAGAACAGGGGCCTCACATTTTAAGAAAATAGAAGTAGAAGTTTTGAGTTTGGATTCATGTCTGTTTACTTTGCAGCCCATGAAACCACTGAAGGCCACTGCCACCACATCTCAGCCTGTTTTAACCATGCAGCAGATAGATGCCATATTTTACAAGATTGAAGACATCTACGGGATCCATAAGGACTTCTACGACAACCTGTGTCCAATTGTTCAGCAGTGGGACAACAAGACCACCGTTGGTCACCTCTTCCAGAAGTTGGTGAGTCTGCTTGTGCTCTGACTGTGGCCACCTCATTTTGGATAATTGAGATGTAGAACATACATTATCCTCTGCTAAAATGAGTCTGTAAACCAGCGAAATTGGGAGTCTATTGTTATTTTATGCTAGAATCGTTAACAACACATGCTATGTATATATAATCATGAAGAATGTCGAATATATTTCAATTTACACATAAATTACATTAGAGATACCTTAGATTGATGTATACAATATTAAATTGACTTTTTTGATTGTTTACAACAGAAATATGCATTTTATGTAAAGGTGAGTCGTACATGCAATAGTTTGGTTCATATACATACCGATACACTTTATAGGCGTATTTGAAATAATTGGTTAAAAATAAACCTCTGTTCTTGCAGATTGTTTAAACAGTTAATAAAACTGAAGACACAAACCCTATATTCAAGAAACAAACCCTTAACCCAAATGCTGTCCATACAGATATCTCCACAATGGAGAAGGAGAAGCACCACTTAATCTGAGACCCCCCATGAGTTGCACGTATTGCTCCTGACACTTTGCGTTCTTTGAAAAATATTCAGTGCTGCCTAGCAACTTTAAAATGTAATTTTAGGGCTGCAACTAACGATTATTTTCATAATCTGAAAAAACCCTCATTTTATAATCGATAAAAATCGATTCAACTAATCGATAATGAAATTCATTGCCAACGAATTTCATTATCGATTATTAGCGATTTTATCGATTAGTTGTTTTAGCCCTATGTAATTTATTATATTAATATATTTAAAAATATCTGTTTTAGCTGCATGTTTTTAATTATTCTAGAAGGCTGTTTGGACGGCTGGTGGGAGAGTAGACTTTAATACTGTTCATTTTTGGGGGGGTTGCAAAAGTAATTTTCAGTTGAGAAAAATAAAACTCGCAGGAAAAGAGATCCTCAGCGGACTAATATATTTTTTGTAAACCTCTTTTTTAAACTGTGAATCAAAAGGTACACAATATCAATAAGCAAAAAGGCACCCGTCAAGCGGTCTCATTAAACCAAACGCACATTAAGGCACATGGCTGTATGCATTTGCCCTTTCCGCCATCCCCAGCTGTTTTGTACATCAGGTACCTCAAGTGCTTTGTTTTTCTTCTCAGTGTCGGTGTTCTTTACTATTTATTCTTTGTTAGTAGGGATGTTGATTAATCTGTTTTTTTCCCCATATAATTACAGGCAACCCCCCAACCACCACCAAAACCTAATGTAGCTTCATTTGTAGAAAAAAAATGTTTTCCTTATAGGTGCTGTCCAATATAATGTGCTTCATGAAATGGATTCTAAAAGAGCCAAAGTTTGTAAGGGGAAGAAACAAGTCTGTCCTTTTTCCTCTCAACTCTTGAAAGTTGAAAAAGATCTCATTGTGAGGTCGAAACGTTGTTTCTGTCTTTCTCTAATAAATCTGCCTGAGCTGGAACCCTTGAGTGCCTGGAGCCTTTATTTATTTTAACCCCTGGGCTAGAGACTTCTAGTCTTGCACCAATGCACCTATAAGGAAGCTGTTCTATATGGAAGCAAAAAGAATTGGTAGTAGATAGAGAGTGGAATATGTGCCAATCATGTATGTGATATGTTGGCAGCAAAGTGGGACACCAGGAGCCAACCCCATATGTCAAAGTGGGTCCCCTTTCTCTAGTGTAGTGGTGCGACTGATTGCCTCATGAGCCAGTTGGCAGCCCTGTCGCCTGCATTTAGTGTTACATATTTAACTGTTCGTGCAAGACGTCTGTGAAAGAGCAAAGCCTTGCTACATTTAAGTGTTTGGGCTCCCACTGCAGAATACAGGGTGTTTCTGATCAGTCAGAGGCAGATTGGCAGCTTCTGTAACAGAAAAAGTAAAATAAAAATCTGAGCTCTTCCCTGGCAGGGATCGGTCCCGGGGCAGGCAGGCAGGCAATATGGCTGATTGCTACCGTGCGCTGCTAAAAAATAACATGCAGGGATCATTAAATGCAAGCTAGTGGTAATACTTGGGGGAAAAAAAACCTCCATGAAATGGAAACGTACACAGAAACATTTTATAATCCACAAAATCATGTGCACCCGAGGTACAAAACTGACAGCATATATGTGGAAATGTTTTCTCGTTAATATATTTGTGGCATTTAATTGGACTTTGAGCATACAGCATAATTGTAAAGTTCCAGGGTTAGGGTGCAGTGTGTATGTGACTGTTAGGTGACATCTTGTATCCAGTAAAATAAGAGCGGTCATTAGACTTCAGTGTTTGCCTCTGATGTAAAGTATTTAATGATAATTTGTTATATGAAGCTTTAAAAAAAAGTATTTATAAAACTATAGTATTAGTAGAGTTAAAACATTTCCTGATTTAAAATAAAATTGTCGAATTGCTACTTCTGCTTGGAAACTAGATGTAAGAGGGGTTTTTATGGTATATTTAAGGAACAGTAATGCGTTTGTTTTTAAAGTTACTGCTCCTATGTACAACCAAACAGCCGCTTAGTCTCTGCTTGCTCTGTTAAATGAAATTCCCCTTTTTTATGTTACAATAAATTATCCACAGCTACCAGCATTGTTCTTTTTTAACCCTTTTGGGTTAAAATTTATTTTTTGGGAAATTCCCTTCATTACTTAATTACTTTTATTTAAAGCCATTAGTAAAGCAAGATATAAAAATCCCAGAGATGCAGAAGGTAGGAATCTGTACAAGTGACCACGTTGTATGCAGATCCCGGGGCCCGTGATTCCAGGAGGACTGCAAGTGTTAATGATACATTTAAAACAACCCTGAATACAATGGTAAAGCTTTTAAAATTATTATTGTTCACTGGACCCTTGGGTAAAGAAGTCCCTGAATTGGGCTGTTTACAATAAAATGGCTAGATACCGGCAAACTCCCACATCCCTTAATACCCCTTCCTTATCCTTTGTCATTGGAGTGATTGCATGGCTCAAATCAGTAACTGCTGATATTAAGTGTTGTCTTTGCAGCAGAATTAGGCTTTTTTCCTGAGAAACCCATCTGAAGAAGAAGAGGTTGACACGACAGTATCTAGCTAAAAGCCAAGCTATGATCTTACATCCTCACATCAGCAATGTCTGGATAACGTGGTAGTCTGTTTATAATTTCTCTTGTACTCTAATCCTATTCCGTGTGTATTTGGTGTTTCTAAAATTTGATTTGTGCTATATTCCAAATTAAGTATTCACCTTAGTGACTCCGCCATCTTTAAACCTCTATGGTTTGTTTCCTGCCAGAGTCTATTTCACCTGGGATACTTTAATAGCACCTACGGCTACCAAGATGCCCAGTTCTCCCAGTTCTGGTACTTCCAGCAGTGGCATCAGCCGGTCTGTGTTATATAGAGAACAGGCGTGAAGGCCTTATCAGGGATTTTGTGTCATTGCGGTTGAGCGATTTGTGGCGTTTGTGAGGCTAGAATAACACGTTTTTAGAGTGTTGGTAGGAGGCTAGATATTACTTACTTTATATTGAGTTTTAGCAATCCCGAGAGATCACCCTGATCGTAAATAGTTGGCTAGCTTATTTAAGTAGAGTTTGCCTAGAACTTACACTCGACCACCAGAGCCCAAGTGACGTGCGAGGAAAAAAGGATGGGCTCTTCTCCATCTACCTGGACGTTTTCAATTAATGAATCACATTTCGCGCCGTAGGTTTTAAACCCCCTACCAAAATATTTTGTTAAAAAGTTACTGCTTTAGCGCTTCCACAGAATTGTATTCACTGCGTGTATTCTGCTATTCATGTGGAATTTAATTTGGGGTATTAGAGCAGTCACAGCGTCTGATGTAGTTTTCATTATACCTCTGTGTGTTTATCAAACTCGCTGGAACAGGTGAAACCCATTCTTTCCACCTGGAAACTCTACAAAGAAAATGAAACAATAAAAAAAAACTCTGCCTCAGAAAGAATACGTAATGCCATTTGGCTATTTTTGAAGGCCGTGTTTTGTGCTCTGTTTGCAGATGTGGAATTGATGGGAAATGAAACCATTTGCGGGCCTTTGTGATTTCCAATCCTTGCTAAACCATTACCCGAATCTGTTGCCATGGAAACTCAGGCAATTCTAGTTCAAGTGCTGGAATGGATGGCTTCTTTTTGTGTTTATTACTTTGATTTGTCCAAGTAACTGGAGGGGGTGCCTCTTATAAGCAGAATGTTATGTAACTTTCTCTGTGCCCTTCAACTTGCCTTTCATTATCTGTCTTGTAGGCCAGCAAGCTGGGAGTCTACAAAGCCTTTGTGGACAACTATAAATGTGCTCTGGAGACGGCTGAAAAATGCAGCCAGGGGAACACCCAGTTTTACAAAATCTCTGAGGTAAGGACCGGTCAGCCTCAAAATAAAAAATATTCATTTTACATTTTGTGTTGGTTTTAGATGTGAATTTAAAGGCAAACCCATCATAAAAGTGTGTTTATATGCTATGAACAAAGTTCTTGACTTGTTTATACATCATTTGTTGTGGTAATATTGTTTAACATGAAAGTGTGGGTGGCCGCCCAGCGTAGGGCTGTCCTGAGAGCCGGATAAACTGTAAACATACACTTCCCAGACTGTGCGGCACTTGCTTGGTTGTCAGATACACGCATTACCTTCCTCAGATAAATTGGGAAACATCATATTGTGATTTTGACAGTGGATCAGTTATTAGAGGGACACTTTTTAAAAGGGGACTGTAGTAGACAGATCTCTATTCATAATTTTTAGTGCAATCTTTTAACATTTAGCAATATGGTCTTGGGGAGACCATGGATAGCTGTGGCCCCTTAGCTGTCCTCCTCTATGGGCCATGTAGAGGCTAATCATAGTTCTCCTTGATCTAGTGAGAAAGTTAACATAAGTGCTCTCTGACAAACAATGAGACTTTTACACCCAGCATCTCCCTTTATCTGAAATGAGGACAAATGAAGGTCACTTATCGAATGGATCAGGTATCCCTGCGAGGCTGTGTGAATAGCCCACAGCCTTCTGCAGTTTCGGTGTCCTTAGGTCAGGTTTCAGCAGTTCTGTATTCCTCATATCTCTTGGCTCCCTCTCTGATTTGTGCTTAAAGTTTCAAATGTCCCTGTGTAAGGTATCAGCATATTGCCTGCATCACAGAGAAGTGCAGTGTTTATAGTCTTGGTGCTGGCTTTTATTACTTATTGGTTTACATATTGGTGTGTGCTTAGCTTAATTTAACTCCGCTTCTCCGTTGCCTGTTTGCACCCCGTTGCATTCTGAATGAAGCTGTTTCTTACAGGATCTGAAGGTGAAAGGTCCCAAGGATTCAAAGGAAATGCCAACATCTGTTACCATGGAAGGTACTGTACTGTTCCTAGAAAGCCTGGACACTCACTCTCACTTTTTTAAAACTATTTATTGGTTTGAGTTTTTCTCCTATGTATCGTACATAGTCCTCTCTTCAAAGGAGTAGAAATGTTGTAACAAGAAGTCAGAATCTAAAACTTGATTGTCAGACGCTTAGATGTAATCTAAGGGAGTTTTACTTCACTGAGAGGGTGGTAGATGAGAGGAGTGGTCCATCTAGTCTATCCATTCTTGAAGATCAAATTCAATGTTTCCATAGTGTATATAGTAAGATCTGCTATTTGAGTGAGCCATGCTGATCTCTTGTAGGGATGGGCTTTATCAAGGTCATATCATGTTCTTAAGAAGGTCGTCTTCTACGTAAGGATAATGGTTCCCTGCACGTTTGGTATTCTGTATGTTGGATTGCAGCTCCCATCATACACATCCAGAACTTACCATTTGGGAACCATGGTCTTTAAAACTGAAGTGTCAGGATACATAATTTTGTTAATTATCCGTTAGTCCTGGATCATTGTGCTTTTCAACTGTGTTGCATGTGCAAGTATCCAAAGATTACACAGCCTGTGTAACTAGGGCTTTGTGTGAAAACATGGATGAGCAAGGTAGTGTGTATTTACACATGTGTGTGACAGATAATATTTGTACATGGTGTGTGTGTGTGAGGATAACTGTGTGGACACATGTATATGCTAAAACTTGCACAGGGCTGAAGGCTTAAGAAAGAGTCCTCTGTGCACCACTGCTTTTAGTTCAGCTACTGGGGGATATAACAGTGAACTGGAAATGTCCTTCTTATATTGGTCATTTTCCTATTTCCTTTGCTTGTCTGCGTTATTTTTAGACCTTCTCGTTGCTTTCTCATAGTTAGAATTCCCTTTTTTATCTTGGCACAGCCGGTCTTTATTAGACGTTTGCTTAGAGCATTGATTTGCACAGTAACTCTCCTCTGTGGTTGCCATAAATCCCTCTGGAGTATTTTTTCATTTTCCACCCTAGCTCTCTGCATCTGAAATGCATCCCAATACAGCAGGAGCTCAGATGTTAATCTTCTGCTAAGAAAAAACCCCCAACTCATCTCAAGTATATCCCTCTTTAAATGCCGGCGAAGTCCACCTCTTGTCACTGTTTTGCTCCTCCTGTGTTTCTATGATATCCCTCCCACTTCTCCCCATCGCCTGGTGCGCGTGTCTCTGTGTCTCTGTGTCTGTGTGTGTCTCTGTGTCTGTGTGTGTCTCTGTGTCTGTGTGTGTAAGCCTGCCTGTTAGGTGACTGCTATTGTGCTGAAAGCAGCAGATTGGCTTCTACCGGCTGGTGGTGGGGAGTGGGATGAGACATGGCTGGATGCTGGGGAGATGGAAATTCTGTTGATCCTACGGCTTTGCTGTAATTGCACCTACGGTAAAGAGATCTTCTCTCCTTCTGTCTTTCCTTAAGCATGTAGTGTGTTTTATCAGTAGTTTGTGTGTGACAGTATCTTGTTCTTCCATCATTTCTTAATGCATTTTCTATAACACCTTTTCAGTTTGTGTGATTGTACAGCAGTTCTCTATACTCCCAGTCTCTTTGTGAATTTACAGGTGTCAGGGAAAAGCCGATGCGATGCCTTTCTCTTTAAGCTGCACGCTCCACTGATTAGGCGTCTCTTCATCCATTGTATGAATCCTTTTGAAATTGTCTTCTGCTTTAATGGTCCCGCTTTTCATCTGCCAGTGCTTTGGGCTTTATACTGGTTTAGGGTAAATGCTTTGATAATAGTGAATCCAGCTGCTCTGCTGTCAGCAGACTCATGGAAGAAGGACTAAAGGGGAATGAATGTTGCATGTCTGCAGCTACGGGTCTCACAAAGTGCCAATGGCTAGTCTTAGAACTTGATGGCATTTTAGTCTTTTCATTGATGACTACTTAGGAGTATTACCCGGGGCGTTTCTTCCGGCATAAGTCAGATGTGTGTAGGACATGAATGGATGATGCTGAGCGGTGGGGAGGGTCGGCCACTGCAGAGGGATGCATCCAGGTCACCGAATAAACAATAAGCAGAGGAAGGTGACTGTGAGTGTGCGGTGGTGACTGAGCCAATGAGCTGTGACCCTAGAGTGCGTGCTTATACACGCTGTGCTGTGTGACCTTGGGTAGGTCAGTTTCTTGTATGTATATTTTATTTATTAAGCCCTAGCAGATGTGCTTTACAGTTTACAGTGTAATAAAAGGAGAGAGGGTACAATAAGTACAGTAGTCTACAGATATTTTCATGCATGTAAAGGTCCCTGCCCTGTCGGTAGTAGAAGGCTCTTTGTATAGTAGATATGACTTTTATACGGTATAAATGATCTGTCTGTTTCTGATGGAACCCTGATGGGAAGGAGGTAATTGTGTTTTGTACAACGTGCCTTAATCTCCAGTTTATATTTAACAAGTTCACTTAGAAGTCATCAGGTGTTGCTAACCCCGTTCGCATGGATCATGAACAGCTATAACCCATTGAGTGTGAATGTGTTTGTCTCCATAAACCCCTTTGGCTGCTGGCTAAATACACTTAAGGAAGGGAAGGGTATACTTACCTTGGTGCCCTCAACATCTCTTTAATACTTCATTGCTAGATCATAGCTGCCCTCTCTAACAGCATACATGATGAGACCTAATCATCTGGCATCACAAGAGCCACTAATAATCTGCTTTTTATTTACGAACTTCAATCAAAGGTATATGGCAAAGGTCTGTATGCCAACCCGGCACACCAGCGCTTTATAAAATGTCTCTGTGTGTCACATGCCTAGATTCAATAATAAGGCTTGTTTACTTCCCTTGGGACTAAAAAACATCTAATGATCCCATTGTTAGGTGTAAAGTTTTGGAAATACGTGTCGTCCTGGTTACCAGGAAAGAGCTCCTTCCAGCTACCAATGAATACCCGTTCATATTACGGCACGCACCTCGACACATGCAGTTTAACCTTTTTATTGCCAAGGATACTAAGTAACCATCACAACACAGAGAACTAAAACACGACTACTCATTATTAAATCCTATAATCATATATGATAATATTGTATCAAAGAATATGGCGAGCTGCAGACAGATGCTTTGTGTCTGCCGCCAGATCTCACAATGCATGTCCTATACTTTTGAGTTTTAAGTTCTGATTTAACTTTTGTGTGCTGGCGTTGCACCTTAAACTTTATGTTTTCAGGCAGACTTTACTTCTCTGCAGTAATCACAAGTAACCTGAGTCACTGCTGCGCTTTTTTTCTTTTTTGTAATGTCTTGAACAGTTTGTTACTTAATGTTCTATAGAAAAAGCCTTACCTTATCCAACCCATGTGATATCCCCATCCATAGATTTCCCTTTCAAAAATCTGGACTGCTCAAGACTTGTCAGTGAATTCTTAGCAAGGGCTGTGTCTCAATTGTTTAGTGTTTTGACTGAATGACTCATTGACATTAAAATTAATAATAACTTATCTCTGGGATGCCCAAGGCTATTGTTGGGCAGTATTGAGTTTATGTGCTGCATACGTGTTTTGATGTTAAGGAGAAGTGTCTAGGACAGCAGAACACGAATCCGATGTATGTTTCTTGTAAAAACAGGCGTTGTGCATAATAGCAATAATAACTTTACATAAACTCTGCTTGTAATTCCATTATTTGTAATTCCACATTTTACCAGCTGGTTTGCATTTAGTTTTCTCGTTTATACGGTTTAAGGACACAATGATTTGTTCGTGTTTTTTCCAAGGGGTGTATTTGGATGATTCATCTTTTTTCCCCCCAGAATAATAGGTTGCTGAGCTGGGCACACATGCCTGCGCTTCATATTATCTGTTCACTTTAATACATATAGCTGCGAGCTCCTTTTACCTTTTCGTGTTCATTTTGCAAATTCCACCCCGATGCATTTGCCCCTTTTCTGACCTCCCAGCCAAACACATCTCCCTGCGCATGATATACTCGCCACCCGTGTCTGGCTCTGTGCCAGCTCTGCCTTGGTGAATACTGTGGCCGGAGGTCTGTTCAGATAGCCCTGTGCATGTAAGGAAAGTGCCCCCTTTGGTTCCAGTGGTAGCACTTTCCTGCCACTGATTGGCTGCTTAAAGTAGGATAGTAAGACCATGGAGGAGGGAGGGCAGCTGCTGCAGCAGGGCTGCCTCTTCTCTGTCACATTATTATGAATTATGTAACTAGATTATTTTTTCTGTTTTGAAAGAATGCATATTGATACTCTTAGTCTTAACATGTGAGCCTGGCTGTTTCACTAACCTTTCACTAGCCTGGGTGTGAATTAAAAACCATGACCTTGTGATTAATGACCTACATACTTAAATATCTGCAGCTATTTCCAACACCTAGACCATCCACCGCATAACCAAAAAGGCTTCTCCCTCTGGCCGCTAAATTGATGCAGGAGCCGGATGGATGTTGAGCCTAAAATGACCTCCGGGTTTGGACACAATGTAACAAATTATTTCGTCACTGAGATGAAAAATAGCCCCCCTGGAGAAGGCATGTAGGACAGTATCACAGGAGATTGGAGACATGCATTGGACACGCGACAAACACCCGTGTAAGGAGAAAGGAGCACGTGCAGTGATTGTGATTAACATTGGCTAGTGAGCAAATTATTTGGGGACAGCCTAGTTTAGAAGAATAATTCTTTTGTCCGTCTTTCATTGACTCCAATGTGTTTTACTGCATGCGAATAGGTGCTGGCATGCTTTAGTAACTGAAGTTAGAGAATGAGTCTTCTGTCTCATTTAACTCCTCCTGGCCTCTACGAAAAGCAGCTTTCAGGGACGTAGGAAGCATTTAATATCAGTTACTAAGGACTGCGCATACAGAGAAATGCAGTGCGTTTTTACATGACTGGGGTGTTTCTTCAACAATCGGAGCTCACAGTATTTAAAGTGCACCATTCAAGTGTGTTTTATATACATAGAAGCAACAAAAGGGCCAAAGGGCTTTTTGTGGGGTATTTTAAGGGTCGTTTAATCTGGGTAATAGTGGCGTTTGTTGCGCAGTACGAGGTATGTGCTCAGAAACGGTGCCGACTCCACAACAAATAGCGCCTTGAAGACATTTTATACTCCGTGATAATTTGTAACAAGTAACAAATCAACAGAAGAATAACATGTTGTTCACTGACGGTGTTATATGAGACACAAACATTTTGTTACACTATGGCCATTTGAAGGTTCTGAATAAAGTCTCTGCGATGAACATGGCCTTGTTACCCCCGCCGATCAATAACGCAAACTGCATCAAAGGCGCAAACGGTGCGACAAAGAAACGTGTGTTCCTTTCTTGGAATTCTAGGCTTGAAGGTTGTATTGCTTGTAATATCCACTTTTCTTGCACTTCAACGAGCTTATGAATTGCTTTATGATACATGTGGCAGCTGTTTTGTTCCTTGAGGAAATTACAGTAATTTTTATGGGACCCATTAAACAGAACACTAAAAGTGTTACAGTTCACGGAATCAAATGATACCCTCATTAAAGCAACAAAAAAGTTTTCAGATATGTCGCATCATATTTCTGAAAGTCAGTATAATTTGATCCTTGCAGAATACAAATTAAGTAGATGATTTATGTCTGCTCAGCGCTACAGAAGAAACTCTTTTTAACACTTATTTACAGCATAGAAGCCTAAAATTTTTTTTTGAGATTTAAAACTTTTATTCACCGGAATCATAGTACAATACAGAAAAAGTAACATCCGTGCACATAGTAAAAAGAAAATATAAAGGCACCCGCCTCGCAGGACGGTACGGTAGTATCACAGACACGGTTTGGAAACATGAGACAGAGATACATGGAGATAACAAAAGGCAAGATTCACCACGGAGGCCGGAGAGGCACGAGCGTATGAAGTAGATGGAGGGTCGAAATCAGCCTTGAGCGGAGAACTTGCCGATCTAGTCGTATCCGGTGATATTTTTCCATTTGAGTACAATGAAAGCAAATGGCACAAAAACGGGATTGCAAATTACAAACATACAGAACCAATGGCTACCAGAGCCAAACAAAAAACAAAGTAATAAAATGTTTATTTCGAAAACACGTTACAGCGATGCACTAGAAACCACGTCTGCACAATTAGCAGTCCGAAGCCTAAAATTTGACAGCAGATGAGGAGCATTCGGCCCATCTTGTCTGCCCATTTTTCCCGATGTAAAGACTCAGGCTATTATCAGTCCTCCTTGGTCTTAGATTCCTGCTATGGCCTCTCGCTATACAACCCGACACCCTGCTTGCATTTTCCAACACTTCATTGCATTGTCTGCATAAGTCATCAGAGGTCATTATATATTATATACTCTGCCTTTTACATCCCAAATGCATTATTTTACATTTTTCACCATTAAACTTCTGCTGCAAGGCTCTTGTCCATTCTTCTAATTTACCTAAATCACTTTCCATTTGAGTTGTTCCACCAGAAATGTCTACTCTGTTGCAGACACTTGTATCATCTGCAAAAAGTCATACCTAATACCTAATATTGCTAATAAAAATATTAAAAAGTTATGGGTTCCAATACAGATCCTAACGCATAAAGAGATTTATATTCAATGGAGTTCATGGAAGATTTTCTAACAATTTTTAATTGTTGTTTTTAACAATTCTGACATCCTGTCCCCTTTTTCACTTCTCATGCTTCGTATAACTATACGTAGTATGTCCCATTCGGACCTAGTTTCCATAAAGACAGGTATGCGGTGTAATTGTATGAGCGGCTGCTTGTTTTTGATACCCAGCGAGTCGATGCAGAATGGATCTGCTTACTGTACGCGTTCTGAGATGCTGGGATTTGTTTCCGTGGGGTGTAAGGAGTGCGTACCAGACCCCCTCTCCTCAACTCAGCCAGCGCCTGGCAACATTACTGCTATTTATATCCGTATTTGTTCTCTTCCTCGAGGTAGTAGTTAAAAAGCACCCTCCAAAGAGATAATGAGACAAAAAGCTGATCTCAGTCTCTCGTGTCAAATGATTGCGAGTGATTTCATTTATTGTGAGTCAGGAGGCGTTCTGAATCAGAAAAGCAAATGCGGTGTCTGCTGCTTACGAGTGATGGACTCTTTCCAGCAGTCAGGGTTTTACTTTGGGGATAATATCTAATGGATTAATAGATAGGGTGAGTTCTACAAGAGTTTTTTTAGTGAATGTGCTCTACTTGAATGATTGGAATGGCACTTGATGCATGGTGATTACATGGTTTTGATGCCAGTCATTGTAATACGCACACGAACAATCAAAAGTGAAGATTTCACGGTATTCGGTATTGTATGATTTATTATTTTATTCTCAAACGTTCACAAGCTGTTCACAATTCCATTCATTTTCCGCATATTCTTCCTCAGCCTTAAATGGCTGGAACGTCACCATGCAGAGGAGGTGTTTCATTTTGGAATATAGGCTCTTATTCAGTTGAAGCTGTCAATGTACTTACAATGCAATGGGAATTATGTATAAAATGTCACCACTTGAAAAAGCAGTCTCTGAAGTTCCACGGCGGATGTGACTGTACAGCTGGATGCTATGGTGGTCACATCGCATTTCAGACTTTGTATCGAATTCACTTTTTATAGATAACCCCATCTGTGTGTAATGCGGCTTGCAGTCATTCCCTGCTTGTAATTGAAGGAAGTAATGATACAGCAGTGTATCGGTTGCAAGAAATTACCCTTTGGTTCAGTTCAAAGTGCCTATCTTTTTTGTGTTGGTATATCTATAGCTTTTCTAATTAGATTGTTCTATCTTCAGCCCTGGTGTTTGTCCTATCTAGTTCTGGAACCTGTTCCTTAAATGAACAGTTGAGTGTTCCCAGCAGTCTCTTCAACAAAGAATGTATGTTTAAGTACTTTGTAAGTACTTTAATATGCATTGGTTAATCCTGTAAAAAAGAAAATACTTGCCTTTAGGAGAAGCTGCAGCTTGAGAGTTACAGCAGAGGGCCCCCTCTGTGGTCCCATTTTCACTTCAATTAAAATCAGTGGTAGTGCTTTCTGTGCATGAGCACAGGGGGGTCTCAAAGACCTCACGGACCTCAGTCAGCACTGGAACTGACTGGTATGGGTGCAGGCCGCAGTAGATCTCCTAGAAGCCAAATAGCTGGGGGACTTGCATCTACTTGCAATAGGGACCATATGACACTGGCCCCCATTTTTGTTTCTTCCATGAGTAACACCATAAAGGATTGGTTTACCTGACATGTAAGGCGCACAGGTAGTAATCCTAGTCAGCCTAGTCTTTGGGAACCATGTATAGAGATTTCTTAAAATGAATGTCTCTGCTGTAAGCGAATAGGACATTACTGGAATAGGTCGGTGGTCCTAATATCTATTACAATCAGCGAAGAACTTGTCTGCATACTCATGTATTGGCTTAATAGTAATTACAATACTCTTTATAGTAACTCCATATAGTACCTTAGTGAGTGCTGTGTGATCACCGTGATATACTCTGCTTTGTTACTTCCAAACTAATTCTAATGTCCTTATTCCTCTTTCTGTTTTTAGCACTGCTGTACAAACCCATTGATCGTGTGACCCGTAGCACACTGGTCCTGCATGTAAGTATTTATCACCGACTATATAATTATACATGTACCATTTCACAGCCATACTCTGGAACTTGGATAAAAGTGCAGTCCTCATCATCTTAATCCTGAAGATTGACCTTTACCAAAGTCAATCTGTTATACAAGGTTATTTTTTTGTCGGAGCAATTCCTCAAACATTATTTCCCCCGAGGATGTGATTGTAGCCTATGAACCATTAACTTCTTCAATACTCCTGCCTATGGCTTCGTTGCATGTTCCTGCACATGGCAGGATAGTCATTCCTTCTTAGTATCCTAAATAGTCAAGATTTCTATGAAGAGTTAAAATGTGTTTTATTCACCGCAATAGAAAATGTCATGGAAAGAAGAACAGATATTAATTTAACACACATATTTCCATATCGTACAATTGCCTTTTATGTTGGCGTTCTTCTAAATGTCACATGCTGCTCAGTGTCATTTGCATCTACTGTGTTAAATTGTCTGAGTAATGTCCAGTAATGTTCTGATATGTAACCAAATGTATTATTATGGGAAGGACGAGGCCGAGGTATGGCTGCTGCAGATACTGCCCTCCAGTGGTCGTCAAAAGGCAAACACAGGACATGGACTTTGGGGAACTATCAGCATGGCAGCTTTTAGGATAATGAAGTTCAGTTGCGAAAGCCATCTATGGCTTGTACTTTTTTGTTTTTAAGATATTCAGTTTAAAACCTATGAAAGCAGAGATCAGTGGCAGTCTGTGGCTGGACCAGCATTGTCTAATTGTTCTTCTGCCCTGGAGAACCCTCCTTCCTTCACACCTCACCCTTAACAAATCCACAACTTCGCAGGGCAGCGTTAATTCATTTATTTAATGACAAGTTGTACAGCAAAGAGTCGACTCAGATCTGGGTATATGTTGCTTGGTACAGCATTCCATCATCTTCTCTACATGGGAGAACACATTAAAAGTGTTCCCAGCCTGCAAGTATATTTATTAGGTATCCACGAGGCGTTAGTATTATATTTTAGCCACATGGCATATGAGAAATAATTATTATTCATCATTAAATGGCTGACCTTCCAGACCAAATGAATATCTGTCATGCAAAATGAAATCAGTCTTTAAAGTCCACATCCAATTATCATTTAAAAGCAACTGTTTCATCAGACCTATGCCTGTGAGTATTATACCTGTGAGTCGAAACAACCACTTTGCTGCCAACTTCCACTTCGGTGAATAAACTCCAGTGTGTAACGCTTATCTTTTCTGCATATTGCAGTAGTTTTATCATATAGTTGTATGTTCAGTATTTAGGTGATAATCTGTTTGCTAGGAGATTATGTAAAATGTAAATCAATGCTTTTTTCCCCCAGGATCTTCTTAAACACACCCCCACTGATCACCCAGACTATCCATTACTTCAAGATGCCCTTCGTATTTCACAGAACTTCTTGTCGAGCATCAATGAGGATATTGATCCAAGGAGAACTGCAATCACAACTCCAAAGGGAGAGGTGAGAGAGGGGCAGGGGAAGTGTTTCTTGCCTAATTATGATTGTCTTCTGCTTCGCTAGATAGAGAAGGACATTATGACCATAACGTGTCTTCATCGTATAAT
>VKOC01010047.1:0-13462 GCA_009364415.1 Spea multiplicata
GAGAAACTGTAGAGAGGCACACCCAAATAATACAATACGATTGCTAATCTTGGTGCGACACCCTAGGACTCTTGCCCAAAAAAGCCTATAAATGACCAAAAATGTCTTTATCAAGGGTGATCTGGTGTGTGCCTCCTCCTTTTTATGTTTAGGGAAGAAGCTCTGATGAAATTGAAGCCCATTTAAGATCCACACTTCAACCTCCCCCTCCCCAGTGAGGAATACATGCAAAAAAGGGTCAGGTTCTGTTTATTGGGTCTGGTGATCTTTTCTGTTGGTTGGATATTATAAATGGATGGACAGATTCCATGAGCCAGGTAGCAATGGCTTCTACAGTTTTACTGATTATGTCTATAGATTTTTTGGTGTTGAATCTTAGACTCTCCACTCTTACCTCCCAGTGCCGGCCCCTTGGTTTTCATTGCCGGCTTCTAAATGTTTTATGTATAGATTTGTCCAACCAATATAGAGTACATTTATGTTTCACATTCACCAGATTGCAAACTCTTTGTAACAGCCCGAGGAATGCAAAACAGATCTATATCTCTGTGTTAACCCCTGATGTTGCTAGAGATTCCAACCCTTTCTGTGTTTATTTTTTTCCTCACTGCCCATCTCCTACAATCGCAGAAGCAATGGATGCTGTTACGGAAAGGCCCTCCCAGTGGACAGTGTGGTCAGCTGTGGGCTAAAAACAGAGTGTTTCTGTCCTAGAAGGCTTCCAGCATTCCCAGTCTTTCGGTTCATCGCAAACTTTTCAGTCCACTTACTTTTTTTTTTTTGAGGGCCGTTTTATTGCTAATAAAGTGTTTGCTAATCCCCCACTTGTTACGAATATTAGGATTTTTTTCAAGATTCTTCCAAATTAAGTTTGGAAAACTTAAATGAGACTCAGTGACATAGTGATTACAAATTATATTATCAAGGGCTTCATCAATTACCTTACCAGGGGTTACCTGTAATGAATCGAATCTTCACATCCTGCCAGTGAGATGTACTATGACATCATAAGAATGTTTATCCTGTGTTGCCTTCACACTATTTTTATGTTAACAGGCTCAAATGAAATCACAAGAGAGTTTACATTTTTGTTGAAAAAAACATTTTTTTATTTGTTAAAATAGTACAGTGACAAGGAAGGAAACAAAGAACCTTTAGTGCAATTAAACAGCCCTAAAGGGAAAAAATCCTTCCAGAATTAGTCTGCAGTCCACATCCTAGTGATCCAGAGGAAGGCGAAAAAACTTGGAGGACAAAGATTGTCAATGTATTCCAAGCCAAAAATTCCTTCCTGACCCCTGGAAATGGCGATCGGTGACTTTTCCCTGGATCAGGAACAGACCGCAGAACCCTCCCTGTAAGGGAAGGACCACTGAAGTAGACAATTGATGGGAGGGGTACTCTGAAGTGCCCCCCCCTCACCAGAAAAAAAAACCTCTTGGTTCCACCACAGCATTTTCAAAACAAATAGAACAGAAAAAATTCCAGGTGCTTGTTTCATGCAGTTTGATCAATGAAATGAAAAAAATCATGATAAAAAAATAAAATATCATGTGTGGGGTGAAAGAAACAGAGCAGAATTGATAAAGAGCTCCATCCTTGAAGCCCCAGCCCTTTTGGATGATGTATTAAACACACCAGGTGAAAGGGCCGGGGCTAGTAGGACCACGGTGGACACCAGAGCCCCTTCTTTTCTTTTGGGGGCTGCACTCACTGAAGGGATAAGTGGCCTCTTCTTTCCCTCCTCAGCCAGAAAGCCTACAGGAAGGCCGGATCCTCCTGGACCCTCCCTGCAAGGGGAAGGACCACTGAAATCACCAATTGATGGGGGGGCACTCTGAAGTGCCCCCCTCACCAGAAAAAATATAAACTCTTCATTCCATTATGGCATTTTCAAAACAAATAGAACAAAAAAAAATGTACCGGTGCTTGTTTGATGCAGTTAGATCAATAAAATTTAAAATATCACTCAAAAAAAATTGCATGTGCGCTGTGAAAGAAGCTGTGCAGAGTTGATAAAGAGCTCCATCATTGAAGCCCCAGCCCTTTAGGTTGGTGTAATAAACATTGCATGCACCGCACACCAGGTGAAAGGGCCAGGGCTAGTATGGCCATGGCGGACACCAGAGCCCCTTCTTCTTTTCTTTTGGGGGCTTCACTCACTGAAGGCATAGGTGGCCTCTTCTTTCCCTCCTCAGTCAGAACACCTACTGGAAGGCCGGATCTTCCTGGACCCTCCCTGTAAGGGAAGGACCACTGAAATCACCAATTGATGGGGGGGGGGCACTCTGAAGTGCTCCCCCCTCACCAGAGAAAACACAATCTCTTGGTTCCAGCATGGTATTTTCAAAATAAATAGAACAAAAAAAATCTGAGTGCTTGTCTGATGCAGTTTGATCAATGAAATTAAAAAATCATAGCTCAAAAAAAAAATAGCACGTGCGAGGCGAAGGAAACGGTGCAGCTGTATAGATAAATATCTCCATCCTTGAAGCCCCAGCCCTTTAGACTGGTGTAATAAACATTGCATGCTCTGCACACCAAGTCAAAGGGCTGCGGCCAGTGACAAATAAAAATAAAAGTGCTTAGAGGGGTGCAGGGTGCCAAGTGCAAAACTGAAAAAGTTACAATTACCTCCCATGTACTGCAGCCAGACTCAGACCATAGACTGGAGCCACCTAGCAATCTCTGGCCTTCCATCTAACTCTGCCTCAAGGCAAAAAGGATGAGAAGAGGACCTCTTAAGACGTTGCTGGTGTAGTTAAAAAGATCTTCTATCCCAACTGGCCTCACACACTGCAGGCACCTGCTTGGTCTATTATGACAGCAAGCATTATGATGTAATGTGGGTGTGGCTTTAACAAACCCTTATATGGTTACCTGCTAAGCTAAGTGGATGTGGCTCTAACATGCCTTATATGGTTACCTGCTGCGCTTTATAACGTAAAGTGGGTGTGGCTCATGCCTCATATGGAAAAACTGCATCTAGGTGTGGCTTTAGTGTCTCTTAACTGAGGAAATAAAATATTTCTTTTAACCCATTGTTGCCCAGTTAATGCCCTATATGGTGAGTGCAATTCTGCAGTTCTGTACGGCCCTAGGTCTCCATATACAAACCCACAGATACATTACATAATTAATTATTAAATACTCCAGATTTGCTATGTGGCTTTTTTATTATAAAAGCAGAGCAAAAACATTTATATTAAACCAGACACACATTTTAGATTCATATTTACTGTTTAGTTTTCTGTGTTGTGTTTCTACCAGAACCTTTATATTTTATTGGCATGAATAGATTATATTATAATTCACATTAATATTTCATGTCAAAATAGAATATTTCTTCTTAAGAGTAACTGCTGCTGCTGGCCAGTAAGACCCAAATTCTATAACCTCCATACATTTCGATAAAGATGATTAGTAACAGTGAAACATGCTCGGGTAACCTCTGTGAATGTGCTACTCTAACCAAAGCCTTTAAATTTCCCATGTTGCATAATAATTGTAAATTGCATGCATGTAGTTACCGGCTCTGAGACTATTAATTACCTGCCATACCTACCAACCGCCAAGAATTCCCTATGCAAGACCCGACAACTGGGTTCAGCCTGTGCTGCAGATTATCCTGTTTGTCGGCAGTGTTGGTGTTTTATAAAGACAGAACCCGTCGGGTATCTGTGACTCTGAGAAGATGTCCTTTACCCTGAGATTAAATCTTTATAGTTCCAGATTATGACGATTTTAAATTAACTCTTCCAGATCCATATGCCAGGAGAGCTCTCTGTTGCCCATTGTAAAATCAATTGCCCAAGCAACTCATCCAAGCAGAGCAGCTTTAAACAATCTCTGCTTTGGAAGCCATTGGGTATCAGGCATGCATTTCACCCGAATGGTGTATCGACTACATAGAATGGGTTTGAGTGGAGAAGACCCCTAAAATGTTAATCAGAGACAGAATAAGCATTAACTATAACCGCTCATACCCCTGTCTGTGTATGCAAGTGCCCATTCCCTAACCCAGCCTGCATATGTACACTGACTTACTGGATGCTATATAGAAGAATATTTAGCAGCCCTTGGTATTTTTATTTTTACAAAAACAGGACTTTTACAAAAAAAAATGTAAACAATCCCTGCAGATACCACTTAATCCGGATTTAGTGTCTAAATACCCCTCTTCTATATGTATTTTTGTAGATATGCTTTGTTCACACTACTTTTGACATTTTATTTATAATACAATTACATATAATGTTTGGGATTACAGAAGCACTGTAAATTCACAGAAAATCCAATAATCCTCTATCTTGTGAAATATATATTTTTTGCCAGCCGTTAAGGGTCTGTGCAAAACGCGAATCCTCCGCTTCTCCCCTCCAATTCCGCTTCATGGAAGCCCCAACGGAAGTGGAGGGGAGAAGAGGCTGTCGGTGCGCATCGCACAGACCGCAACCGGCTGCCAGAGAAGATCCAGCGCTGCAGGGGATTTGGATTTTAGTGCGCGATGTACGCAAACTCCGCTACTTCCCTTCACTTCCACTTCTACCTGCCCCACAGGGGTTAATATATCAACAGAAGGAAAACGGGACAAATAAGCACCACTGGGCAAGCTAAGTCTTGAGTATTATCTTTATTTTTATGCTTATTTGCCCCGTGTTTCTTCTGTTGATACATTAACCCCTGGTGGGGCAGGTAGATTTTTGTGTAGTATCTATTCTTTTTTGTCTATTTATTAAAGCATATATTTTTATACTTATTTCAGCTCTGTCAGTTTTCTTATAAGGCATATCAGGGGATAAGGCATATCAGGGGACAGAGTGGCATATAGGGGGGTATAAGGCATATAAAGGGACAGAGTAGCATATAGGAGGTATAAGGGATATCGGGGGGGGTACAGTGGCATCTCTGGCATATAGGAGGTATAAGGCATATCTGGGGCAGAGTGGCAAGCTGGGGGTGAGATGTGCATAACTGGGGGCAGGTTGGCAAATTAAAGAAAATATAAACAGCATAAATATGAAAAATAGTTTACATAAATGAATAGTAAATACTAGTAACTACTAGTACTAGTAAAACTTTTTTGGTATTTTGGTAAAACTTAGTTTGAGAAATAATGTGTTTTTGTTTCTTGTAAAATAGATCCCTTCTAATCAGAGGTCCCTATTTTCTTCTTTATGTCCAATAATAAAGTTTTTTTCCTAATGTTGTTATACCAATCACCCACTAATTTGCAAATGAGGGGTTAGGAGTCATGGTACTTTTCAAAAAAATGAATAAATAATAACAATAATAATAAAAAATATCATAATACCTTCAATGGCTAACTTATAGAAAGGGCCTAGGCATCCTGAAATCTTGAATAACTGCGCAGACGGTAAATACATTTTAATGTTTACTTCACCTTGGGGATTTCTGTGTTCCAAAAGTTCTACAGGCTATCGCTGTACCATCCTTTTTCTCAGTTTAGTGACTTATGTCCTTCTACAAAAATTAATTTCTCTTTGAGGCATGCATTCGAAAAAATCTCAGAGCATGTAAACAATTTCATATCCTGTAGTTACCAATATATGAACAGAGTGGTCACCAACAGATGGCTGCATAAGACCGGTGTGTGTGTGTGTGTGTGTGTATATATATTATATATATATATGTATATTTAGATATATATATAATTTTTTGTACAAGTTGCTTTGCTGTGTAGCCTTTGATTTGTAAACACTACGGTATGAGAGGCATCTGGTTGATTACTTTTAGAGGGCCATATTTGACAACAGGGACTGCATTGAGAATAATAATCCAGAATCATAAATCCTGCAAATAGTTTTTGTTTGCTATTTTATTACAGTTTAAGAACTGTCAGCAAGGTGCTATCGTCTTGGAAAATGAAGATGGTACATTATACTCCGAGTATGCTACTTATAAACCTTTAGAATTATCCCAAGTCAGTGATAACCTTCAGTGCTTAATTGTGCTTTTCATTATACTTGTGTATAAATTGCATTATTAAAGTTTAATGGGGTACCGATCAGAGTGAAGAGATATGATTTGGTACATAGGCTGGTAAATGATGTGGGCTTAATTGTTGCCTCAGATTGAGGATGACCTTTTAGCGCTGTTTACAAAAACACAATCAATCTCCATATATTTAATAGATAAGAAAAACGGTTTTCCTTTGTTTCCCCCCACAGGCCAGACGTGACGAAAGTTCAAAAGTGGATGAACATCTTGCTAAAAAAGATGCAGAGGTAAATTAAACTAGACGTGGCTCCCCTGTAGCTCTGAGGCGCTGACATCTTAGAATGATATATAAAGCTTGCCTCCCTTATTTTACATACTAATGACTCAGTATTGCTGCATTTGAAATGGCTCGATTTGTCAAGTAGCAATTTGGGATTATAAATGTTGCATTATGCAGGTTATCCATTTTAATGAGTTGTTCATTGATTAAGCGCTCCTGTGTTTATCCAACAAACTGTGTGATTTGGCCTAAGACACATTTAGGTCTGCTAGTGATGTGCTCAACAATATTAAAACTTTATTTGCAAGGGGCCAACTCACAGCATGGTGGGCAGACACACACTTAGACAAAAGGGGTGGACGAGTGTTCCCTCCATTTTATTCTATTGACATTGTGAGGTAAATATGCGTTTCAAAATATTAGCCCTTGTCAGTATGTGTGTGTGTGTGTGTATATATAATATTACATCTACCTCTGTTTTGCATTGAAAGTGTTGTAGGGCTAATGCTGAGCACTGTTACATTTAAATGGATTTAAATGCCTGAACACGTTCTAAGACATTCCCTACTGATGCTGACTCATTGCTCACTGCTGACACCTCAGAGGGTTCCTTCTATGTAAAAGGGCCCTTGCAGGGTCATCAAGTTCAACCATTCTACCTTCTACTCTTGATCCAAAAGAAGCCAAAGCAGGAAAAATTCCTTCTTGACTCCAAAAGGCAATCGGATTTCTTCTTGGATGTCATTTCTTGCTATAAAATATATCCAGACCCCTTTTGGACGCCTCTACTGTATTGGGTAACACCACCTCCCTTGGCAGTGAATTCTATACTTTATTGTCCTTACTGTAAAGAATCCCTTCCTTTGTCGTCTATGAAATCAAATTTACCACCTTCAATGTCTGGACAGAGATGCTATACGCTCCTAATGAAAATCCCTCCGAATTATGATGTTTAAAAACACCAACGGGTGGAAAGGACCCAAATAACAAGCCCTTCAAATTAGTGAGAGGCATGTAACAAGAGTCAATTTTCTTTATCTGTCCCCTAAACTCGGCAACCCCCCCAAATAGTTAAAAACATATTGAGGTCAGGCAACATATTCAGTGTGCACTATCCAATCATGTCCAAAACAAATTTATAGAAAGGCACATAAAGGACTCTATAAGGGTTTACATTCTGCCTTGAGTCCTGGCTACTCTAGGCCCCCTGGTCGATACATTTGACTTTGCCACTAGAACACAATTATATGAGTGACACGGTATAAATACAAATCTATTGACTCTTGTGATGTTGCATTTTCTTTCTAGGTCCTATACAATGCAGGGGAGAAAAAATGGGGAACAGATGAAGATAAATTTATTGAAGTTCTCTGTTTGAGAAGCTTTCCCCAACTCAGACTAAGTATGACACATTACATTGTAATTTTGTTTAATAATAGTTGAAAGGTTGGTTCAGAAATGCTTATGTTCTCAGTCCTATATAATTATAATATCGGGGTTTTTTTTGCTAGTGGAGCAAAGACTAAATTCTTTTATCACAGATGCAGAACCTAAGCACATAGTAAAGTAATACGTGTTTAAAGCAAATTCCAGAGAAAGTTGAGGAGAACTGCTAACTCCACCAGACATAGGATTTTATCCCCAAATTAAGAATGTAAAAGAAGCAAAATTGATTATGTAAGGAATGGATTCCTATTGGTGAAAAGTTAGAAAGACATATTTACCTAATCCTGGGATTATGTAAATCTAAATTAATCTTTATATAACAATTTGTGGTTTTTTCCCCCCCAAATTCTTTGGAAATTTGATGTATAGTGAACAGTGAAAAAATAGTGTCTGTTTTATTGGTTTAACAGGATAATTATTATCTTGAAGACCAGAGTATTTTTTTTTTCGCCTTGCCTACCTGTAAAATATTGGTGGCAACTCTTGCGGGAAAACCTATGGAGAAATATTAAGTGAATTTTCATATTTTCATTCAATATTTGGAGAATTGCTTTAATTCAGTAAATCATGTTAGATAAACAAATTGCCAAGTTTTAATGTAACCGATATTATTCAAAGATACATACTTTATCAATATTTGTCTTATTTGTCTAAATTTTTCTGTGAACAGCATTTGAAGAGTACAAGAAAGTCAGCAATAAAACTATTGAAGAGAGCATTGCTGGTGAAATCTCTGGCCAACTTGAAGATTTACTTCTTGCCATAGGTGAGACATTTGCAGTATCTGTGCTTAAATAACAATAAGAAAAAATGACTCAAGTGAACATAAAGTGGATACTTTTTTGGGGACTTTATAGAAAAAGATGTAACGTTACAAAAACTTTAATCTGCAGAAGAAACCTTTTGAAGTCCCTTGATCATGAGCAGGGCAGTCTGGTTTGTGGAATGGATTGGAGCAGAGTAATTCCAATACTTTTCAATGACATTTGGATGTCCCAAAATGGTCTAACCGATAGGTATTGATTCAAGTGTAACAGAAAACTGATGGCGATGTCCAGTTAGTAAGGATGTTAGGGAAGTGTGTATAGGATTTTACTGATCTGTTAACTTTCGTAACAGATTTTATATCTTGCCGTGTGAAGTTTGATGACATTGAAACGTTGGTGGGTTGCTTGGAAAACTGTTCCATTTGTAATCCGTAAAGCTGGTAGAGAGCTACAGCTCCCGTTAGAAAAAAGTATGGATGAGTCAGATGGACGATTTATAGGGTAGTAAAGTAGAGAGATTAGAGTGAGAGGTGTGTTCATGATCATAAAGAGATTGCAGAGGGCTGTAATGCTCTATGCTGAGATGAATACGTTTTAAAATATGTATACAGAGAAGCTTTCTTACATACATAATTCTATTTCATTCAAGTCCGGAACACAATGACATGACTTACTGTGTTTTCTTGCAGTGAAATGTGCAAGGAACACTCCAGCTTTTTTTGCCGAAAGGTTACACAAATCACTCAAGGTGAGAATAATCTTATTAAACAAGTAGGTGTGCAATAAGTAAATTGAACAGATGGATTTGTGAACATAGCATGGATACTATTCTTTAGTGTTTTATAAAACACTAATCAAACTTGACTTTAAGCATTTTTTCCTGTTGAAGTTCACCTTTTTCTCCCTTTGTGTAAATAAATCCATTATAAAATAATAATTTGTTAGTGCCCGTGCTTGTTTGTGAAGCAGAATCTGTATTGTGGAAGGGGAGAAGATCTGCACATAGCAGTTATGCACATGAAGATTTGGCATAAAATGTGCTTTTATATATTATATATTAGGGTGCCGGGACAGATGAGTTCACCCTGACAAGAATAATGGTTTCTAGATCTGAAGCTGATCTTCTGGATATACGTTCTGAATACAAGAAGCTGGCTGGGTACTCTCTGCATTCTGCAATCAAGGTTAGTACCAGGATATATACATACACATTATTCACGCACACACACATTATATATGTATGTGTGTGAATGACTATTTTGGACTGATAGCTATTAAGCTCACTGCACACAGGCTGCTGGATGTTATATTTTTCTATATGTATATATGTGTGTTTGTGTAATGTCTAACAATATCTAGTGACTTGCTTCTGATTCACAAATTTGTAGAGATCTAAATTCAAGTGTTTATATGGTTCTTGGAAAATACCCTAATTAGCAGGTAAAATTCATTTGGGCACATTATAGTAAATAGTTTTATCTCATCATGTCATGCACTGAACCAATAGCTTCAACCAAGAAGCTGGACACCATATCATATGCTAACTCATCAGAGGCATCCATCTGGACCTAATTTCCTTGGTTATTCATCCCTATCAGTTTCTTCCATTTTTTAAGTGAAGCATGAGGTTAGAGGAGATCAGGTTAATTGAGGGGTTGGTTTCATTTACAAACTGCTGTGTTCATTTTCATTTTCTTGCAGTCTGATACGTCTGGGGATTATGGGGCAGCACTGCTGAAACTTTGCGGAGGTGACGACTAAATGAAAAAGGAAAAAAATATCTGACGGAAACTGTTTTTTAAAAACAAAAAAAGTTTACACTGTGTTTTTCACTCTACTCGCATCTGTGAAATTAAATATTTAAAATTCTGTAGCCTGTGTGATTCTGATTTAATACCCTGGGACTGAATTGCTGCTGTATGGGCTTTTGTGTCTTGGTGCTCTTTGAAAACTGCCAGAGAAATAGCTACAATGTAGTATATTTAATGTGCTACATCCTTTCTCCTTGATTGTTTGACCACAGCCCTACGGGCAGCATAGCCTGTATTGTACAGACCAGTTTTTTAAATGTTTCTGATACATTGATTCAAATAAGAAAGAGAATGACCTACTTTCTGGCATAAATGGCAACATTACTTACAAGAACTGCTAACAGTACTGGGTAGAGATTTACATTCTACACCCACGGTTGCATATTTGGTATTAAGCTGCTGGAAACTACTTACCATGAATTTCACCCTCCATTCAGAATTCAGGCAATTTTCCTGACCATGCATGGAGATGTTGTGATTGCCAGGGGATTAAGCTTCCTTTTGGGAATCGATGAATGTTGTAATATTACAGGTGAAAGTTAACCAGATGGGTTTCCAGCAGCCACTCTTTAACATACCTCAATTTCTATATTCTTGCTGAAATGTCTACTATGTACAGCTAGATGGCTCCCCACCTTGCCCTGAAAATCCAACATAGTGCTTTTCATAAGGCAATGGGCTCAGGAGGTAGAGGACCATCAAATTGTGTAGGACACGGTGCTCTGTTTGTATGGTGTATATGGTATTATGTACTGGCATTGGTGCCTCTGGTTTCAATTTCACTCATTTCCCACCCTCTTGTCTCACCGTTTTTTCCTTATCTCAATTGTTTACTCACTCCTTCCCATCTCCTTACTCTTATAGTAAACAGAATACCATTACAAATGGAAATGCCACTTGCCTAGTTAATATTGGTCTGGACTTGATCACACCTAGACATTGCTTCCCTATGCGGAAGCTCTCACTCAAGCCAAGGACATACAGTGCTGTGAAACATTATTTGCCCCTTTCATGGTTTCTTCTATTTTTGCATTTTTATCACACTTAACTGTTTCATATCATCAAACTTTTAATATTAGACGGATGCAGTTTTTTAATGATGATTTAATGTATAAAAGGGAAAAAACTATGCAACCCTACCTGGCCCTATGTGAAAATTAATTAACTTAATTGCCCCCTTTGTCACTAATTCAATTTATTAACCAAATGTATCATTGGGTTTATTTTTACTACCCCAGGCATGATTACTGCCCTGAGGAATCTAAACATCAATTAAATAGAATCTGTCTTGCATAGTGAAGTAGGCTAAAAGGTCTCAAAAAGCAGCACATGATGCTGCAAGCTAAGGAAATTATAGGACAAACGAAAAATAAACTCATTGACGTATATCACTCTGGAATAGGTTACTTAGCCATTTCTAAGGCTCAGGGAGACAATAGACGACTACTTCAGGAGGTCACAAAAGAACCCAGACTAAATTGTAAAGGACTGCTGGCTTCACTTGCCTCAATTACAGTGTTCACAGAAAGAGAATGTGCAAAAAAGGCATCCATGGGAGCAAGGCGAAAACCACTGCTGACCAGACAGAACACAAAGGCACATTGCATGTTTGCCAACAAAACATCTTGATGACCCCCAAGACTTTTGGGATAATATTCGGTGGACTGATGAGGAGAAAGTGGGGCTTATTGGAAGACATGGGTAACAATCTGGTGTAAAGCTAACACAGCATTCCACAATAAGATCATCATACAACAGTCAAACACGGTAGTGGCAGTGTGATGTCTGGAGCTCCTTCACAAAAGATGGAAACACGAATTCTACTGTCTACCAGAAGATCCTGGAGGGCAATGTCCTGCTATAATTATCTGGCCTAAAGCTCAAGCATAGTTGGCTAACACAGTAGGGCAAAGCACACAAGCAAGTTCACCTCTGAATGGCTTAAAAGAAACATTATGAACTGGTGTAATCAAAGTTTTGATTTGAGTCCGATTGAGATGTCGTGGCATGACCTTGAAAAAGGTAGTTTATGCTCAAAAACCCTGCAATGGATAAATTAAAACTATTCTGAGCCAAAATCCCCCATAAAGAAGTAAAGCACTCATCACCAGTTATTGCAAATGTTAGTTAGCAGTTGTCACCTAGGGTTGCACAACCAGTTATAAGGTTTAGGGGGCAGTTACTTTTTCATATGGATTATATAGGTTTTGATTAACTCTTTACCTTCAATAAATGAAATGATAATTTAAAAGCTGCATTTTGTTCCTTCATGTTGTCTTTGCCTTATATTAAAATTAGTTGGATGACCTGAAACATTTAAATGTTACAAACCAGCAAAAATAAAAGAACTTGAGAAGGATCGAATACTTTTTCACACCACTATACACTGATTCAGTATGTTAAAAATAACCCCCTCTGTTCATGAAGGACCCAGAGCTGTCACTTGCTATTTATTACTATGCTGGATTTATCTAATCTATGCTAAACTTACCTGTACCTCTGTACCTTATTGACTGGACAATTAATACAGTTTCAAAATCAGCTAGCCGTGAGACTCTTAAAATAAGTGCATATACCCCTAAGTGTTACTCTATTTATAACTGTGCTCAAAAAGCCCAAGCCAAAGATGTGAGCCTCCACAACTGCATAGCCCAACAGGGACAGTAGCATCATAAGTACAAGCATGTACCAGACACCACGGGACAAGGACCTGCAGGACAGCCACCAGAGGAAACATTCCATTAGGACAATGTGTGCTTTCTGCTTCTGAAATATTATATGTGTCCTTCAATACCATAAACTATGATGGAAATTATGAAAATTTTCCAAAGGCCACGCTGTTCCCTTTCCTTATGCTGCCTTAGCTTAAGCTGGCTGTGTCAAGGCATCTGATCTACTCAACATGGGGAAAATAGATTGTAATACGGACACCCTACACCTAAACTACCTTGATGATGTTGCAACCGGCCCCTTACTGCAGAGTGATGGTGAATCGTCCTAGGGTGCTGTCTGGGAAGCTGTGGCATTTGCATGTTAGGTGGTGAATAAACCGGTTGCTAACTTTGATAACCATCTGGGGTAGAGCAGAATATTGGGTAGAACAATTAGGTCACAGCAGTAGCGTACCTAGCGGGGGGCGGGGCGGTCCGCAGGCTCGCAAGGGAGCGGTATCGGAGGTCTTTAACCGACCTCCGGCT
>VKOC01010048.1:0-10095 GCA_009364415.1 Spea multiplicata
CCATCATCCTTTCCTAGGATAAATATAGTTTGTTTTTTTTTGGTTTTTTTTTATATTTCTGACATTGAGTCATCGAGGTATTCGGGTTGGATTAACTCCTTAGTGTCACCATGGAAGATCGTGTCTTTAAGTGAGCAGGGTGCTTCTGTCGGTGCAACTACAGGCTGATCTTTGGGGGGGTTTGCTCATAATTTTGTATTTTTTTTAGTTCCTTCATTGTTTTAGGGGAACTTTTAGTTCAATGAGGTTATACTGGCTGTGTGCAGTTTGTTATATTAAAAATATATATATTTTTCTTCATTTATTATTTTTTTTTATATATTAAAATATGAATTAAATTTATGTCCTTTAAGAAAATATATAATATCTGTGGGAACATTCATTAAATAGTACAGGCATATTTATTATTGAGCATTGTCGTATATTAAATCATTGATTTGCGTCTCCTATGTTTGTTTTATGCGTATCCAGCTATAGACGGCATCCCTTTTACGATCCATCCGATGTTTGAAAACAAGATTGGAAACTCCCCTGTAAGTACCTGTGATGGGAGTGATAAAGGGCCATTGGAACCCAGGAGTGATGGGAGTGATAAAGGGCCATTGGAAACCCAGGAGGTGAGTGGGAGTGATAAAGGGCGCATTGGAACAAGCGAAGAGAGGTGATGGGAGTGATAAGAGGGCCATTGGAACACAGGAGTGGATAGGAGTGGAATGAAAGGGCGCATGTGGGAGCCACAGGAGTGATGGGAGTGATAGAGGGCGCATTATGAGCACGAGGGTGAGGGAGTTGATAAGATGCCATTGGAGCGAACAGGGAAGTGAATGGGAGTGGATAAAGGGCATTTGGACACGCAGCAGGGAGTGATGGGAAGGTGATAAAGGGCCACTTGGAACACAGGAGTGATTGGGGAGTGGAATAAAAGGGGCCATTGGGAACACGGGGTGAAATAAAAGGGCCATTGGGACACAGGGAGTGATTGGGAGTGATAAAGGGCCATTTGGAAGGAACGGGAGTGAGTGGGAGTGGATAAATGGGCCATTGGTAAAGGCACAGGAGTGATGGGGAGGTTGATAAAGGGCCATGGCGGCGGACGAGGAAGTGATGGGAGTGGATAAAGGGCTCAGTTGGAAACGACAGGAGTGATGGGGGAGTGAATAAAAGGGCCATTGGAAGCACCAGGAGTGATGGGAGTGATGAAGGAGCCATTGGAGCACGAGGAAGTGATGGGGAGGTGATAGAAGGGCATTGCGGCACAGGAGTGATTGGAGGTGGGATAGAAGGGCGCATTGAGCCAGGAGTGATGGGAGTGATAAATGGCCATTGGAGCACAGGAGTGATGGGAGTGATATGAAGAGATTCCATTAAAAATCAGCTTCAATCATTTACAGCATTAACCCCGTCTGCGCTGGATTTGTGATCCATTTCATGGTATTTTAATGGACAAAATTTGTGTTTTTTTCAAAACAAGGAAACTTTTGAACAGAAGTTTATCAATGAAGTTTAAATATATATAAAAAAAATATTTTTTGGGTCACGGAGATGACATAAAACTGTTAAATTTCTGTACCGGCTTCAAGATCATGACTTTAAATTTCGTTTCCCGACGATGCCCTATGGCTGGCAGGCGCGGCACCATCCCTCTGCTGCAGGCGGCGTCTTCAGGATTTGCAGATTTCCGCGTCAAAACGCTGTCTGAAATTGAAGACGAGGTTGGTAAAGTTACCGAAGTCCGGTGTTTGATTTAAATAAATAACCATCACTGAATATTAAAAATATTGGGGGGGGGAAAAAATATATATAAAATTTCTATAATCAGATATATTATGGGGTGTCCTTAAAATGGATCCGTCGCTTTAAAAAAAAAAGTCAAATTACCATTTTAACCCAATAAGGCCAAAAAAAATACAAAGCAAAAGGTACGGCGGTTGCGATGGCGACAGCTCCCCTTCAGTAATATTCTGCGCATGTTTTGCCGCAGCACTTTTCAGTCAATCGCCGCTGTCTCTCGAGATAGAGACCTCCTTGCTCCGTCTCTCAGTAGACAGTCTTTCTTCGATTCAGATTCATCTGACGTCATCTCCTAATCCGTTTCCGTTTCAGTATAACTATGGATTTGCGGTGGAAAGGAGCGCGGCGGCCCGGATGCCCCCCGGCGTGTGTTAGCAGCCCCCCCGTCTCCCGGCCGAGGACGGACTCCTGGCGGAACCCGCAACACGACAAAAAGAAGAAGCCCGTCTCTTTTTAAAGATATTTTTTTACATTTACGGTTTAATCACGAGTAAGAAGTAGAACAGATCTTATTGATGCCTCAGGGAAGCCGGTCTTCCTACGGCGCTCTTCTAACATCTTCTTTCCTCCGGATGTACGGATCAAAGGGTTAACTTCCGCTTTATTATTATTATTATTATTCACGGGCGCAGATCATGAATATTCCAATAGCTTCCTAGATTCTGTAGGTTTATCACGTAATTAAATAAATTATATTTTCTGGAAATAAGGAAAAAACGTTAGGAAATCCCCAGAAATCTCTGCTTTAACTTTAGTATCTAAACTTGTCCGTGTTGAGCAAGACCAAAATAGCGGGAGCTCTTTACCGTAAGGCGGACTGCCTGCTGCGTGATCGGAGCTAATAATCCGTCCCTGTACAGGATAGTCACGTATGTAACGTTCGCAGGACAAGGAGCTCTTTACTGGTTGCTATGGTAACTGCACTTTAACCAAGCATCGGAATTGTACTTTATACGTAATTACCGTTTTCCCATGTGATCGAAGCTACCCAAACGGTTACTATTTAGTGTTTCCAGCGATTGTATATATTTAGTTATATTGATTTTAACTCCGTTTATCTGAAATTGTGCGTTGAAGGACCATCTCGCGTCTGCACCGTAAAGTCGCTCGTGGAGTCCAAGGTTAAACCTCAGACTATTTCTTTATTTTGTCTGCGGGAAACACAGCAGCCAAAAAAAAAAAATCATAATATGACTTTTTTTAAAGAAAAAAACAAAAAATACTCCTGCATTCTTTGCACTATTTTTAAGCGATCATTTTAACTGTTTGCGCACCAGGGGGTTGAATGTAATGCTGTAGGAGATTAAAGGTGCCTTTTATCTATTGTCTTATTTCAATTAATTGGAGGTCTGTTGGCTTTAATATCGAACGACACCGTAATTAGTAATTATTCCCGCACTGCAACTCCCAGTGACCACAGCCGGCCTTTCCGACTGCACGCTTGGATGTGTAGTCCCTGATTTCAATGGCTTATAATTTCCCCGGTGCGGTGAAACACTAAAAACTCTATTTCTCTGGAGTTAGCGAGAAGAGACATCTTTTTTTTTGCCCGTTTCCATGGCAACGCCAATAGAAGCGATCGGGGGGGCAGTTTCTGGCTGCCAACCTCACGCCGCCTTTCACTCTTCCAAATAAACACATCCCAGTGGATCCTGAAAGCTTCACGATATTTTTATAGCTAAGCTTTTGTTTTCCGCATATTATTGTTTTAATACGTAATGTTTGATTTAAAGTGGTGTAGGCGAGAGCAGTCACTGTAGATGTGTAGATGCTTCACTTCATTCCGTTATTTCTATGCGCTTTAATGAGTAATAGTGTACGTCACTTAAATAAAAAATGCAACATTATCCAGTTTATTAGTATTAATGATTGCACCACTACTTTGTTAAATGGAGCAGCCTCCCGACAGAGGTGGTAGAGGCTAATATAGTGAGGGATAGGCAAACTTTGACAAAGGCTGGTGGTAGAATTGGTGCATAAGAATGTTAAAAGACCACCATTTGAAGTACCCTGGGGTGTTCACCTTTCCATAATAACTCAATTGAACTCGGCCAATTCAATTTACGACCATCAAAGATGTCACAAATAGGACAGGGTGGCAGGATGACCAGATTTGGAAAAATGGTTTTGAATTAGCAATACTGTACTAGTTGCAAACAATGCGTATTTCTAAGACAAAAATTAAAATCTATTTAGCAGGTTCTTTCATAATTTTTGTGGGGGCGTTAAAAGAAATGTCAAAGTTTTTTCAATTTTTCACCATATTTTATTTTTATAGTAAATTAGATATGATCAAAATATTGGTATCCAAAGAAAGCCTTTATATAAATATATATAAATATATATATAGGCATACAACACAATATATATATATAATTTGCACGGTTACAGTAAAGGAGAAAATGACAGCAACACTGCAGAAATTTTAAATCGGTAAAAAGAATTTTAAACCAATCCTGTCACAAAGGGGTTAAACAGCCAGGGACAGGTTTATTGTGCTCTAAATACAGTTTTTATTATTATTTTTTAACATGCAAATGGACTTGTGTGCCATTGGTCCATCTTTCTGCCCTGAGCCAGAATGATGACAAGCATGATGGGAGTTGTAGTCCCACCCAGAGGTGTAAAAAGGCTGCTGTACTTTCTACCCGTACGTTGTGGCATTATTAACAATTTCTCGTGTGTGCCTAAACTGACACCTACACGGGTTGCGTGTGCAATCTACATGTATGTAAATATAGCTGGATGGATGTACGATGTACGTTTAAGTAAAAAAAAACAATTCTTTCCCATTCATTTTACTGTTTGATTTGGATTGGGGGGGGGGTAATAGGTTTAAAAAAAATATTTTTTTGCATTGAAAAAATATATATATAAATGATACAAGATTTGCCCTAAACTATCTACGAATAACTTAACTTGTGCTAGAATATAAATATATTGGTTTCCCCGGTAACGCGTAGGCTGCTTATATCATTGGCTAAATGTAACTATAGCAAAAAAAACAGGAAAACTGACCCACCGTGGGTTAAATTGTGCCCCGGCCCCTGGAAGGGTTAAATTAAAATGGCAGGATATAAAGCTTTCATTGTTTGCCCGGCATTAAAGATGAGAGAGCTGTAGGCAAGCGCGGGGTCGATTCGGTTTGATCGATCTATGCGGCGGGTAAAAGGAATGTAAACATGCGCGTCGGCGTTAAGGGGCTCCGCTGAGAGCACTGTTCAGCCAATGAGAGGCCTGGTAATAATTTGGGATGAGGTTGCCCCACGGGACGAAGGAGCGGTCGGTATCAACAAACTTGTTCCAGCAATAATAAAAATCTACGGGAGGAAAAACAGTATTATTATTAATTATTCGTTATTAGTCTACTGGCACTTTAACTTGAAGCTGCAGCTTCCACCTTAGAGTCAATTTTTTCTCCTTTTTAACGAATGTACATTAAAGCGCTCTAAGTCTCTGTGGGTACTTTAATAAGCGTTCCTTAACACAAGGGGGGAAATTGAAAGAAGCTGCAGCTCCTCTGTGGTCAGGGGATTTTTGCTATTGATTGGCTGCTTGGCTCTGTGCCCTATCGCCGGGTATTTGTGTGACTCAGTGGGGCATTTAGGAGAAGAATAATGGGGTTTATTTACCCCGTTTAATTTATAAAGCCGTTCCCGGCTGTTTCTAGACACATTATCGGGGCTTTTAGGGCTGTAGAACCCTGCGATCCCCTCATACCCAGCAAACATTCACCTCCGGGAGAAAAGAGTGGCATCAGCGGAGGAAGAGAGGCGGATCAGGGCAGAAGAGGACAGAAAAGTGAGAGGGCGCAGGGATCTGGCGCTAAAGAAAGACTGTCCCTTCCTAAAACAGAGACACTTGGGGAGGTATGAACTTGTAGGGAGCCTTTTTATTGTAAGGAGGGAGCCTTTTTATTTAAGACCATAACCAAAAATTTTATTTTTTATTAACCAAATAAACCCCGGGCCACGATATTGTGGGGTTGCCACAATCAGACAGATTTCAGCCTAAATACCCCCCCCATAAAAAAATTTTTTACTTACAGAGTTTAAATAAGTGAATATAGGAGCCCTTTAAAATTAACCCTCGCTGTGCGAGCTCCATACGTACCGTTCATAGTCATCACGCGTAGATTCACCCCCCTGCTGCGGAGCGCGCGGATATTCCTCCCCGATGTGAGTCGGTAGACCTTGGCGAAGGCGATGTGGAGCTGGACGTTGGGGTTGACTCGGAGGAACGTCCTCGTCAGCATCTCCATGCAGTGATCGCACGGACTCCAAGAGATGTACCAAACGATGGCGCACGTCCTCCACGACTCCTGGAACCTCTCCCCGACGAAGACCTCTTCCGCGTGATCCTCGTCGGAGTTGGTTAGGTGACCGGACGCGATAAGGGTCCGCCGATCGTAGACCTCGTAGCAGAGGTCCGTCCCGGGGGGGTTGGTGTCAACATCATAACGCGAGCGGAATGTTCGGGGACTCATCGGAAGCATTTCTTGTTTTAATGAAACAAACGCCTGCTGCCCGAAAAGGAGGATGAGGGCGACGTAAGAAGAATGATGGGCTCCAGGTTGCGAAAGAATGAAGTCCAGGAAATGCCCCGACCTGAGATCTCCCCCCCCGAATGGAAACGCGTCGGGCAAAGCGTCCTTCTTATAGAAGTCGTAACAAAAGCAGCCGGAATGCGACGAATGCCGAGACGCCTGTGACGATCGGATGCATCGGCCGAGGGTCCGGACGGCGTCTGAATTCAATTATGAAACCTACAGATGGGCGAAGCCGGAGGAAGCCGTCGGCTGAGAATAATGAGCCGGGGGTGTGGGGGGGGGAGGGGGAGGGAATCCCCTTTTTGTACTGGAAGTAAATGCGTTTTCTATCCGTGGAAATGAAACTTTTCTGTTCGCTGCCTCCACCCTTTTTTTCAATGAATGGGGAGGAGCGAGAGAATGAGATCTGAGGAATAGAAATTGAACGTGTAATAAAAGAGAGCATCGCGTATAGAGGATTAACAGTCCTGTTTTATTTTTTAACCCCTTAAGGACAATGGGCGGTCCCAAAACCCATTGAAAACAATGCATTTTGAGCCTGTACGTGTACGGGCTTTGTCATTAAAGGGGGGGGGGGTGTCTCATACTGTAGCAATACACCAGGGGTTAACTTTAGGGGTAGTCCGCAGGGACGGATATAGGGTTCAGGCTTTCAGGGGTTTACACCACAAATATTGTCGTCCTTGATATAAAACACAAGGCAGCAAATTTCTGTTTGACTTCTGCGACCTTTTGTTTTTCCCCCCAAGTTTCACAACTCCCATTACTCCCAAACATGCAGCAGTATTTAACCTGAATTTTATCTTATCGCCGATATAACCCCCAGTGCTGTATACAGTAATAACCCCCCAGCTCTGTATACAGTAATATAACCCCCCAGCGCTGTATACAGTAATATAACCCCAGCGCTGTATACAGTAATATAACCCCCAGCGCTGATACAGTAATATAACCCCCCAGCACTGTATACAGTAATATAACCCCCCCACGCTGTATATCAGAATATAACCCCCAGCGCTGTATACAGTAATATAACCCCCAGCGCTGATACAGTAATATTAACCCCCAGCGCTGTATACAGTAATATAACCCCCCAGCCATGTATACAGTAATATAACCCCAGCGCTGTGATACAGGTAATATAAAACCCCCCACGCAGCTATACAGTATTTAAACCCCCCAGCTCTGTATACAGTAATCATCGAACCCCCAGCGCGATAACCAGTAATATAACCCCCCAGCGCTGTATACAGTAATCACTAGACTTGTATTCATATTCAGGCGGACATGGAAAACGAACACAAAGGGTGCGTTTTCATTGTTCTGCCCGAATACCGAACGTATGAACATGACGGCAGCAGAACGTAGACGAAGACACACAACAGGATTTTCACGTTCGTCTTCGTCTAGTAATCTCCCCGGTCTCTTCCCCCTCTAACAGGGGTTGATGGAAGCGGAAATCCGTAGGTTCGCCGTCAGGGGTTAAAGGGCCGTGCGAGTGAGACTATTGGTCGCCTGCAGGGACCTCCTCTGGCATCAAACAATTGTCTTCCAATATATTGAAATTTATATTTTTGCATTCAGAAGGAGACTTTCTGATAAAACGTCCTCTTGGTAACCGGTCCCCAGATCCCTTCCCTGCCACGCGATAGACTCCCCATTCTCAGGCGATTCCTAAAAGGTTGAGAAGATCCCAACTCTTTCAATTCAACTCCTTGAACCCAGTAACTTTATTATTTATTGGGTGATCTTCGGGCAGAGTTTCCGTCGGACGGCCGACGCCACGTCCTTATTCTTAAAACTATAAATCAGGGGGTTAAGCATGGGGACGGCGGAGGTGTTAAAAAGAGCCAGAAACTTTTTGGAGTTCAAAGTTTGGAGGGAAGCCGGAGTCAGGTACTGACAGATGAGAATGACGTAGAGAAGGATGACGACCGCAAGGTGGGAGGAACAGGTGTAGAAGGCCTTCCGTTTCCCGGAGCTGGTGCGTATCTTGACTATGGCGACGACGATGAAGACGTAAGAGACGAAGGTGAGGACGAGGGGGAGCAGGGTCATCACGAGGAGTCCGTTGATGAATAACAACGTTTCCAGAAAAGCCGTGTCGTCGCAGGTAATTTCCATCAGTGGAAGGATGTCGCACAAAAAGTGGTTGATCTCGTTAGACGTATAACAGGAGAAGCCCGAGATTATGATAAATGGACAAAGAACTTGTAGGAAACCCAACGTCCAGCAGGTAGCGGCCAGGGAAACACAAAGCCTGTGGCTCATGATCGTGTGATAACGCAAGGGATGACAGACGGCCACGTACCTATCATAGCTCATGGCCATCAGGATCAACAGCTCGTGGCCAATAAACGATGCGAAAAAGTACATCTGTACCATGCAACCAAGGAAGGACACTCGGTTATCTCCAGCTATGAAGATCAGAAGGACTTTATGGAGGGTCACGGTGGTGGAACACATGTCGAGGAAGGACAGGTTGCCCAAGAAGAAGTACATTGGGGTGTGGAGGTGTCGATCCAAGCAGACAACCAGCAGAATGGTCATGTTTCCGGTAAGTGTTACGAGATAGATGAGAAGGACCAGGAGGAAGATCGGGGCCTGCAGTTCTGGTTGGTCAGAAATCCCTTTAATGATGAAGTAAATCACCGTAGTCCGATTTCCAGGATACGTGAAGGTGACCATTTCCAACTGAAAATAAATGGAGAAATAAACATCCCCAAAATCACACTGACAGACGGATCCGATACACTGTAACACACTGACAGACGTCCGATACACTGTAACACGATACAAGACGTCGATACACTGACTTAACACACGACAGACGGATCCGATACACGTAAACACCAACTGAGAGATGTCCGAATACACTGTAAACACACGACAGACGGATCGAACACTGTACACACACTGACAGACGGATCCATACAACTTAACACAACTGACAGGACGTCCGATACAGCTGTAACACACTGACAGATGGGTTCCAATAACACTGTAACACACTGACAGGACGGTTTGATATATACACCTGTAACACACTGACAGGACGTCCGTATACACTGTAACACCACTGACAGTACGTCCGATACACTGTAACACACTGTACAACGTCCATAACTGCTAACACACTGACAGACTGCCGAACATCTAACCACACTGACAGACGCCATACACTGTAACACACTGACAGATGGGTCTCATACACTGTAACACACTGACAGACGTCCGATACACTGTAACCCACTGACAGACGGGTATTATGTCTGTGACGCTCTCATCTATGAAAATTCTAATGAAAATCCCTGTTTTTTCCCAAAATGAGCCTGATCACTACTGATCGTTAGTCGCGTGTAACGCTGCAGACAGAATTCTCAGTGCTGGAGAAGCTCCAGAATAAAGTCTTGCCCCGAACCTGCACTTTAGAGAGTGAATAGGAGAAATACAGCAGGAGATTCTGTTGTGATCATAAATCCTGTTTGTGCAGCTTGAAGTCAGTTTATTGCCCCGGGGCATCTTGCGTCACTTTAATATGTTTGAAAATTGATAACACGTTTTGTGTACAATGGAGACGTCATACAGGTAGAGGAATCATTGCAGATTATTCATTAACCATACAGATTGCAGAAGCTCGCTGATTTAACTATACATTATACAGGGCTGGCTCGCCAATATACTGGGCCGGCTAAGTGATTTAACTATGCATCATACAGATCTGGCTCACTGATTTAACTATACATTATACAGGG
>VKOC01010050.1:0-10050 GCA_009364415.1 Spea multiplicata
TGCGCTCCCCTTTCTGTACATTTTTTGTTATGTTTTTTAGGATGTGCGCTCCCCTTTCTGTACATTTTTTGCTATGTTTTTTAGGATTTTGCGCTCCCCTTTCTGTACATTTTTTGCTATGTTTTTTAGATGTGCGCTCCCCTATTCTGTATATTTTTTTATGTTTTTAGGGATGTGCTCTCCCCTTTACTGTATATTTTTTGTTACGTTTTTAGGGATTTGCGCTCCCCTTTCTGTATATTTTTTATGGTTTTTTTTAGGATTTGCGCTCCCCTTTCTGTACATTTTTTGTTATGTTTTTTAGGATGTGCGCTCCCCTTTATGTACATTTTTTGCTATGTTTTTTTGGATGTGCGCTCCCCTTTATGTACATTTTTTCTTATTGATATTTTCTGGGCACATATACTTTTATGGTAAACTTTTTAAACTCTGGAAGGAGAATTATTAAGCGACAGACTTTCATAAAGCTCCAGTTCCAATTTCTCGGGCACAAAGCTGACGTTTCTTTTTTATTCTATAAATGAAAGGCGTAATTGATCTGCCGAGCGCATGGAGTCCTAATAGACCTCGTAATTGGCAATTATTTTTGTTCCAAGGAACCGGATTTCGAATTTTGGGTTTTTTTTTTTTACAGTAGCTCGCCGAGTCCCGAGGTCTGTGAATAATGCATGCTGTATACCTGGCGCAGGATGGCGCGCGGTGTCGCCAATCAGTTCACAGCCACGCTCTTGTTGGCATATGCTGCCGGCGCCCGGCGAGCCTCATAGCGTGGGACGGGCAGGACACGTGTAATAAAAGATCTCAGCATCTGCCGGTGGCTTTGCTATGGGATTTTTATGCTTCAGCAATTCCTCCCACCTTCTGCCTGCGTTCAGAGAGCTAGTTAACCCCTGGGTTATACTGGGGGATAATGGGTGCCAAGAGTGAAGATATCTTTTGTAGCTTTGGGGAGATAATAATCTTAATCTATATTTTCTAATATTCTAATATTTCTAATTATTATTATTTATTTTTTAACACATTTTAACCTGTTTAGTTTCAATGGAGTGATCAAATCATTGCTTATCAAGCAAGAAAGGGTTAATCAGATTTTCTCTCTAGAGCGTCGGAATAAAGTATTTAAAAATCGAAGCGATAGAGCGTAGCCTGCGTTTATATTCAGGTACATGTCCATTGTCTACAGCAGGGGAGTCCAACCTGCGGCCCTCCAGCTCCTGCAGGACTACATCTCCCATGCTCCTCAGCCAGCCCCTTACCTGAAAGAGCATTATGGGAGATGTAGTCCTGCACCAGCTGGAGGGCCGCAGGTTGGACATCCCTGGTCTACTGAAAGCGACATCTTCAACCCCCTTTGCGCATGCATGGTGGCTGGTTCGGGAATTGAGCATGCACGGTTTGGAGACAGCAAATCACCAGTTGTTTTGGGACTGTTGGCATTTTCTTATTGGTGGCTGAGCTTAATGGTGCGCCACTTCCCAAAAAGATCGGGAAGATAGATGAGGAACCATCACCACTCCTCTGGTCCGTGAGACGAGGTCATTGGCTGAGAAACTGGCCACCCTTGCAAATGGAGCCACGATAAAATCCCATTTGATAAGATCCTGAAAGCTTACAGCATGCAAGCAACGACAAGGGGGAGGAAGACAATCTAAGAATGGCCACCCAAGATGGGACTTGAATCTTGTTGTATAAATAACCAAGTTCTGCAAACTCATGGCAAGCAAGGCCAGGAGGAAGAAGAGAGGAAGAGGAAGACCGTGAGGATGAAGAATGGCCACCAAAGATGGGACTTGACCCTTGTTGTGTAAATAACCAAGTCCTGAAAGCTCATGGCAAGCAAGGCCAGGAAGAAGAAGAAGAGGGGATGACGATGAGGATGAAGAATGGCCACCCAAGATGGCGCTTGAATCACCTGAACTGTATATAGTTTGTTCCCCGTTGTCCAGACATAGATCCAGATCCTGGAGGCTTACAGCAAGCAAGGCGAGGAAGACGATGAGGACGATGGGGAGAAGTAAGAACGGCCACGCAGGGAGAGACTTGATTAAGCCTCGACCCCCCCACATTATTTTTATATATTCTGCTAATAAAATAATTGCAAAATTTGGACACTTTTAGGATTTCCGACACCCGCTGTCTCTTTGGTTGATGACAAGTTTTTATTTCTTATCTGAGGCAGGAATCTCAGATGTTCTGAAAGGCCGAAGCTCAGCGTAGACGAGGTGATCCACCTCTTCCCAACACCTCATTCCGAAAGAAAACTTGGTTGCCACGGAAACCACATATCCAGCATGTTATTGTCATAGAAATAGGCAGCAATTATCAGAAAGCGGGCTACGGATTAATGAGATGTCGGCGCAGAGTGCGGTCTGGTGGGGGGCGTACTGGGGCAACTGGTGGGAGCGAGGGGCCGTTAGATGGAGAGGATAAAGTCCCTGATAGGGCTGATAGTTTAAAGAAGGAATTCATTAAGTTTGTAAGGGTTAAGAGGGCCGGTAAAATCCGATTCGCCAGAGCCGTCGCTAATGATAATTGACCGTTAGTTACCGGAATCTGAACACTTACTGGATTAAGGCTGCGTGTTAAAGGAGATTATACGATGGGTTATATGGAGGAATAGGAGGGGTAATAAAGAGAGTTATATAGAGTAATGGGAGGAGTCACAGGGAGGGGTATATGGAGTAATGGGAGGAGTTATAGGGAGGGTTATATGGTGTAATGGGAGGGGTTCTAGGAGGGGTTATACGAGTAATAAGAGGAGTTATAGGAGGGGGTTATATTACATGATAGGTGTTGTAGGAGGGGTTACACTGAGTAATAGGATGGGTTTTAGGGAGGGGTTATATGGAGTAATAGGAGGAGTTATAGGGAGGGTTATATGAGTAATAGGAGAGTATATTTAGGAGTAATAGGAAGGTTTTAGGAGGGGTTTATATGAGTAATAGAGGTTATTAGGGAGGGTTATATGGAGTATTAGGAGGAGTTATAATAGGAGGAGTTATAGGGAGGGTTATACAGAGTAATAGGAGGAGTTAAATGGAGTAAGAGGAGGGGTTACAGGAGGGGTATATGGAGTAATAGGAGGAGTTATATTGAATAATAGGAGGAGTTATATTGAGTAATAGGAGGAGTTGTATGGGGAAGAGTTTAGACCCTGATTTATTATCTAAGAAATATACCGGTAATTTCATTCCGGGGATTGTTGTATGGACACCTCGCGTGGATTGGGAGCCCCTACACGTGTATAGCTAATAAGCACGATGCAGTAACAGGAGGAATGTATGAAGCAAAGCGCTTTAGGTGTCCTGAAAACGTTCATTTATTTTGTTTTCACAGCAGAAAGGTTTGTTGCCTGCGTCCTCCGGGGAGCAGAAACCTGTGATCTCCGCGGCCCGATATATTTCAGCGGGTCGCCGGCGGCCCGGGCCGTCACTGAGCTGGACTCCTTAATTAGGGACTCTCACAAGCACTAACAAGGCCCTGCTCCGTGGGACCCGCTCTCCACAGAGAAACACAAACTGCGGGATTTATTCCCTTCCATCGGCAAACTCGCAAAACCCGTCGTCCGCCGGGGGCCGGACTGCAAAACTTCACATAAAAGTTCAATTTGTAAAAGACTCCAAACTTCGGGTCTCAATAAACAAGATCTGGATCCACTCACTCCTTCCACAACCGATCAATGTCGCAGAGATTTACTTTTGCCACTGCAGGGATCAAAGGGTTAATAAAGAATCTCTACCCATTTGGAGTGCTAGCTCTTCAGATCATATCATTTTTATTTGCACCGTTTAATTTATTAACCCATTTCCTGCTGTTTCTATACACATTATCGGGGCTTTTAGGGGCGTAGAACCCTGCGATCCCCCTCATACCCAGCAAACATTCTGACCTCCCAGAAAAGAGGGGGCTTCAGGGGAGGAGAGAGAAGCAGAAGGATGCGAACCTCAAAAGAGGGACTCTCCATCCTAAAGAAGGACACTTGGGAGTTATTCTTCCATAACATTAAAGAGACCGTAAAGGATTAAAAATAACTATTATCTCCTTTATAGATTTATATTGTTTTCACACTAAAAATATCTTGGAATCCATGTGTGTGTTTTGGATGTTATGTCGCTAATTCCTCGTTCATCAGACTCAGAACCTCCATGTTGAGACAGATGGGTTTTAGATGCAACCGTGAGTCTGGAACCCATAATAAATGGGACTAGACATCCAAATGTTCCACCACGGAATGCGACTGGATTGTATAGAATAACTATCGTCATTGTTGATCTACGCTCTTCTGGCAAACAGGTGGTTAAATGGCTCATGTCTAATAATGAGGCTAAAAACTCCAGATGAACTCCATCTCCAAAACTCCCAAAATTTCCCTTACCTGGGATGTCTTCTGATCTAGAACCCCCTAACCTGTGATGTGATGTGGTTTAGAACCTCCCTTACCTGCTATCTTATCTTGTCTGGAACCTCCCTTACCTGGGATCTCACCTTGTCTAGAATTTCCCTTACCTGGGATGTCGTCTGATCTAGAACCCCCTTACCTGTGATGTGGTTTAGAACCTCCCTTACCTGCTATCTTATCCTGTCTAGAACCTCCCTTACCTAGGATCTCACCTTGTCTAGAATTCCCCTTACCTGGGATGTGATCTGGTTTAGAACCTCCCTTACCTGGGCTGTCATCTGATCTAGAACCTCCATTACCCGGACTGTCATCTGCTTCAGGACTTCCCTTTGGCCGGGGCATCATCTGGTCCAGAACCGCTACACTTGACAGATCTACAGCGAACAGCGCGGACCCCAAGGTCCTTGCACCTCTCCACAAACGTTGACGTTGACGAAGACACAACGAGGAGAAGTCAAGCGTAATACCTAGAACCCTGTCCCTGACAGGGTATAGAAACCAGTTCGATTTCCTTGGACCCATCAAACGAGGAGCTACGGAAGTGACCGGGGGGGGATTAGGAGAATCGATTCTTTAGAACAACCAAGTGACAAGAAAATTCTTTCTAAAGGGATTTATTCTTAGCATGTCAGACGGCAAAACGGTTTTATCTTCCAGCCAAATCCTTTCGATCCCCCGACGTCTGTTCTGTTGAGATTTCAGTATTCAGATTGTAATAAGACGTGTGTGTGGAGGGGGTCTTCGTTAGGTTTTTTCAGCCCTAAATCCCCCCAAAACATCTGTTGAGTTGTTGCTAACAAAAAAAAAGCACACTTTACTGGGCACGATTTTTTTTTTTTTAGGATTTTCTCTCAAAATAGCAATAATTCCAATTAATTTTGGCGAATAAACAAACAGGCGGACGCGTAGCCAGCCAGATGAGATCTCATCAGTCTGACGGCGCTTAATAATTAATAATAATCAGTGTCATTTTTTTGGGGGGTTGATGTCATCTATAAATGATGTCATTGTTTAGAACGTATTACACTTATTATATTTGCATGGTGTTAAAAACTGGAAAATTCGAACTTTTAGAAGGAATTTGGGGGGTTTAACCACTTACTCGCCGGAGCCTCCTAAAGCAATTGTTGCAGCCGTGCATATGGACTGTAAATGAACATTCTATAGAAAACTTTAAAAAAAATCCTGATAATTTATAATTACCGTATATAATGTAAGAATATTCATACAAAAAAGAAAGAAAGAAAGAGAGTTGGAAAGGTTTTATTTGAAATTCATAACGTATCAAGATGCAAGAAATAGAACATAGACGTTTTGCGATAAAACCAAGACTTTACGTACAAAATGAAAACTGCATTCCCAAATCTTGTACAAATCATGCTCGGGGTATTAAATATTGTACAAAAACATCCGTTTTCTTAAAACGTACCCGAACCCCCTCCTTAGAAAACATGCTTCAGTCCATATACAAAATGAAAAGGTGGAATAAAATGGGACATTCTGGGTCCAAAGCATGCAAACCCCTTGTTTTACCCCAAGTTACCCCAAATTGAAGTCCCGTGAAAAAACGAAAGCCTCTGTGGCAGCAGGCTCTGGCATTTTAGGGGTTACTCGGGTTTGTCTTTTAAAAAGACAGCAGCTTGAAAAATAAAAATTCCTTCATACTGGAGTTCAGATTTGGCACGCTACATGCAAACCCTTAAAAAAACATGACTCCGTGACAATTTTGTCTTTGTAGGACCTTCGTGGTCTTCTCCATGGCCAAGCCTCAGAGGGACAACCCCAGAGAGATGTCGTCTTCGAGATGATTTTGGGATTCGGAGCGCCGGCTTCTTCAGTAGAGACCCAAGATCACCGCCCCGACGTCCTTCGAAGGTCTCCTGTCCTTCACCAAGAAGTTGATCATGCTTTCAGATTTGATGAGCAAATTGCATCCCAGGAAGAAGACCCCGAAGATGACAGTGAGGGAGAGGACGCACAGTACGGCTATCTGCACCACCCTGGTGATGAACATGCTCCTCTCGTCAGAGTTAAGGATCAGAGAGCTACCATCGGTGGTTATGACGGCCCTGGTACTGTTGCAACATCCCAAGAGGGAGCCGAAGTCTTGAGAGCTATTGCCGTAGGCTTCTCGGTCTACGACGGTCTGGTTAAAGAGAGTCCCATTCATGGCTGGAGAAGACAGACCCTCTGGTGGTCTAGTAGAGGCACGGGTTTAAAGACCTTGTTAGGACAATGTCCTAGGTAGACATACCATGCCTAGCAGCTATAAAGTAATGAGGAACACGGGCTGCGGAGGCTTTTCTTGACTTTAGAGCAGGAATGGGATGATCTCCGATGCCTACTTAACTCTTGGACACCCTCATGCCACTGGTCTTCTGCTACTTATCTTTACCTCCTCCACCACCATCAGTTGCTGACTTGCGGTGAAGATGTGCGCTTGACTGGTCTTATAAGAAGCTGGGATAAACCATTAGCCTGGCAGGCATGGGGGTGTCGCTGGCACCTTTTTAAAATCCATTTCTTCACATTTCGCAGTCCAGCAAGCTGGAAGTCCTGGATCTCAGAGTCTCAGATAAGGGGGTTATTCATTGGCATCTTTAACCCTTTGCGGTTCTGTCAGCTGCTTGCGCTCCTAACTTAACCCCTAAAACCAGTGATTTGAAATTAGGAATAACCATGGTTAGTGTGATGCACTGTGTGTCTATTGCGGAGGTTCGGAGCTATAAATGCACATGTATAATTACACATAAACAGACAGATCTTATCTTATGTAACTTATCTTATAAGTAGACTTCGGCTCGTAGAAAATAAAGCACCTTTTTTGGTGGCAATTACATAAAAATAAATGTTATTATTTATCAGGATTTTTAGAATTGATCAGTGAAAAAGAAACCCTTAACTAATTGACGGCGACTCGCAGAGGGCTGCAGATTTCAGATTTGTTTTTTGTTTTTTTTACCTTTTTAAATCAATAATCCGACATTTGGCGACCCAGACCTGGCATTTGCTAACTCGCTAATTAAGGGGGGGAAAAAAGTGTAAGCAAGATAACGATGTCTCACAATTAAGTAAGATGCGTGTGTCTGTGTGTCTTCGCGTGTCATCAGATAAAGCAAAGCCATAAAGTGAGGTCTTTAGGGAGAAAAGGAACCGCAGGTCAGATGATTAGAAGGAAAGGCAGACAGAAGGGGATATAACATGAATTAAATTAAACATAAAGGTTCTGATATCTTTGTTTTGTACCAAATGTTAAATAGTTACCAACAGAAAGAATAATATTTTTAATGCAATCTAAGGGATTTTTTTTTTGTAAAACTCAATACAATCACTTTTTTTTTGGTTTAAATATTTATTTTATTGAATTCTCATAAAGAAAAAAATATGCATTAGATTAACAATAATTGTACGTAACACCATATCATGATACATATTACAATACAATGATTAACCCAATATACAATCAATGCAAAGAGAGAGAAGAAAAAGGGAAAAAAAATAATAATAATAATAATAATAAAAAGCCGTGTTCTCACAACTTTAGATGCTTGAAAATTAGTCAGTTTTAAGACCAATCCTCTATAAATTACATTCTCCTGTTATGTGTCTGCTACCCATCCTATCCCTTTCCATTTTTAACTGAAAAAGTAGTTGATTCCATAGGAATAATTTATTATCTTTCCAGTGCCTAGCAATCAGAATTTTTACTGCTGTCAGGGAGTGTATTAATATAATTTTTTATCTATAGCAAGGTTTGATATAGATACATCACTTTTTGATGTTTTTGCATGAAATTAAGGATTTTAAGCACTACCTTCGAATGTCCACTAGGTGGCAGACGTGCTTTGCAGCGAGAGTCATTTATTGTTGCTATTTATGTTTAGAATGTTACATTTTATCTATAAAGTAGCAGCGCATTCCGCAGAGCGCTATTACAATATGGGGAGGGGGGCCGACAAAGACAATAGCAGTAAACGTAACATGAAAATAATATTAGGGAGGTTTACTTTACCAAGAGCATGGTAGATCAGTGGAACAGCCTCCCAGCAGGAGTGGTAGAGGCTAATACAATGAGGGAATTTAAACACGCGTGGGATAGGCATACGGCTCCTGAATCTAAGACGAGACCAACGACTGATTAAGGTTTGAGTCTTTACAGCGGGAAAAATGCGTGACTAGACGGGGGGCCGAATGGGGCCGACCTGCCTGCTTCTTTATATAAATAAAAAAAACGTGATTATTACGATTCTCTTGAGCAATTAGTGATTTTTCTAGAGGAAATATGTTCTGAGTGGTCAGCTATTTCTTGTTATTGTCGGGAATCGAGGCAGCACTCATTGGAATGTCAGCTTCTGGAGGAAGGAGTGAAAAAAGTCGAGGTGAAGGCAGGACCGGGTTGGGCGTGCCAATAAAATCACATTATGTTTAAGGAAATGTAGTCATGCCTGGGAAAATCACATTTAAAGTGCCAGATCAAAGCCCTATAGAAAGGGTACGAAAAGGAAGCTTATTTATTGTGTAGAGATAAATTACTGAGAGGGCGGTAGAAAAGTGGAACAGACTCCCAGCAGAAGTGGTAGCGGCTAATACAGTGAGGGGATTTAAACATGCATGGGATGGGGATATGTCTACTGAATTAAGGTTTGAGTCTGATTAAGGTTTGAGTCTTTACAGCAGAAGAAACGAGCGACTAGACGGGGGCCGAATGGGGGCCGATCTGCCAGGAGTTTCAATATTTCTATGTTTTGCGCCACTTCCTTCTCCCAGCTGGGATGTGATATTCTCACAGTCTCCGACACCAAATTCTGCCCCTGGATCAGGTCACATGTCCCATGTTATGTCTCATGGGGGTGAATCACTGGAAAGCGGCACAAAGCAGAGAAATGTATAACTTCCTCCAGACAAGAGACTAATCTCCTCCACCTCAAACATCACGTCTGGAAGGGGCAATTAACCTCCGATGTAAACCCACAACAACCCGTTTACCTGGGCAACTCGCCCCTCGGAAAGTTCCCGATTACTTATTTACCTGGTACTGTAATTGGCATCCTGGGTACGGCCTCCGCCGACTAACTGTATGATTGAGTTATTAACCCCTCGTGCAAGAGCTCCGGAAAAGTGTGGAATTCTGGCCCTCCACCTGACGTCATGTTTCTGATCATTTTAGAAGATAGAATTTTACAAATTATTGACACCATGGAAATCACCATGGAAAACCCCCGAAATGCCGGACTCTCAATCCTACCCGGCGTTTCCATAGAATGTCAGAGTCTTCTGCATAAGGTCGTATAGAATGTGAGACTTAGATGTTCTTCTGCAGAAGGTCCGGGTATCGTATAGAAAGTGAGACTCAGATGTTCTTTGCAGAAGGTCCGAACGCCATTGTAGAATGTGGGGCTTAGATATTTCTTCTGCAGAAGTGCTGGTGTACATATAGAATGTCAGACTCAAGTTCTTCAGAAGGTCCGGTATATGCAGAATGGGGCCGTGTTCTTCTACGAAGGTCGAGGCCTCGTATAGAAAGTCAGACTCAGATGTTCTTCTGCAGAAGGTCCAGGTATCGTATAGAATGTGAGACTTAGATGTTCTTCTGCAGAAGGTCCAGGTATCATATAGAATGTGAGACTTAGATGTTCTTCTGCAGAAGGTCC
>VKOC01010052.1:0-12566 GCA_009364415.1 Spea multiplicata
TATGAGCTGTTTGTGCTGATATGTTGTGTTTGGTTTCCAACAAAGATGGCACTGTGCATTATGGCCAACCATCTCCACTTCGGTCTCCTCTGTCCTAAGGACATTGTTCCAGAAGTCCTGTGGTTTGTCCAGATGCAACTTTGCAAACCTCATTCTGTCATGTTCTTTTCAGAGAGAAGGGGTTTTCTCCTGGCAACCCTTCCAAACAAACCATACTTGTTCAGTATTTTTCTAGTTGTACTAACATTTAATATGCTAACTAAGGCCTGTAGAGACCAAGAGGTAACTTGTTTTTTTTTGCAAATTGTCTGAGCATTGCACAGTGTGACCTTGGGATGAGTTTGCTGGGTGTCTGATAACCCTTCCCAGACTGGGCAGCAACAATTGCTTTTCTAAGATCATTGCTGATGTCTTTACACACACTTGAATTCTCCAGACCAGCAAACTGCTAAAAAAACAGGCTTTTATAGAGGTAGTCACACTTTCTGATGATCAATTAATGAAGGGAATTATATTAGCAGCATCTTAATTCCTATGGAAGCAGTAAGTGTTTACTTTGTTTTTTACAGATGGCTTCTCCATTCATTCTCCATTATTTGTTTTAAATAAATCATGAGACTGTGTAATATGTCATGTGTTATTTACCTAATTTGTAAACGTGCTAAGGATGGTTATTATGTCCTGATATGTAAAACCATAGAATTCAAAGAGGTTGTACTTTTTTTACACAACTCTAACTTGTCCCCATCAATGGGAGGAGGAGTCAGCACAATGTCGAAGATAAAGAATGTTCTAAAGTAAGTTTAGAATTTTGAGTCTAGTTTGTCAATCTAACTATTCAACGTATCATAATGATGACCCGTCAGATCTCCACCATTTCCCAAGATATGCGTTTGGGAGATATCAAATGCCTCATGATAATTAGCGTGGCTGCCAACAGAATATGTATAATAATTGATCTTGAATTTCATATCAAGACATTTTTAGATGAAGGTGACATAAATCATTAATACATTTAAAACACCTCTATCCAAAAAGTGTTTGTTAAGTCGTATTGTTCCACTGTGCCTACCACATCTCCAACAGAAGTTGGGTTCTCCTCGGGACATTTTGGAGAATCCTGGCTTAGTGATCGGTTTAATTTTTGTCTAGGAATTCTAATAGACACATATTGTTCCCATTTTGTAATCACTGGAAGCTTTATATCGTGCTTATACATTTTCTTATTTATTTACGGTTCATTTGAGGGCTGGTAACAATCAGCCCAGGAGACAAGTTGACAAGTGTATATGTGCCCTGGGGAGAATGGGCAATATGGCCACCCAAGTCCATATGCTTATCTATGTATATCAGACAAAGGACTTGGGTAAACATATGTTAGCACCAATGAGAAAAGACTTTTCACAGTATTTAGCTGTGCTCACTACATGTAACACTTAATATTTTTCTTTATTTCTAAAATTAATCCACTAGGGAAAAGCTGGAACTAAAATGTCCACAGGACTAACTCAATCAGAATTTAACCCAGACTCCTATTGAACTGTAAGCCTGTATGTCTGTAAATTGCCAATTGTTACATTTTCACTCTCCCATTATTGTAATGGCACTATATAACTAAAGTGTAATATAGAGTAAATTTCTGAACAGGTAAACATCCAATGCACAGGACATAGCTGTCATCATCAGCATTAAAGGGATCATCAGCTTATCTAAGTCAGCTGCTTAAAAAGGCAATAAGCTTACTTGGCTTAGTAACATTATTTTAGGCTGGGTTGGTATTTGGCATGAATGTATGCTACTACCATATGGAAAAAAACAACTTTTTAATGTCCATTCAAGTAGTATCACATACATTTGTGAAGGGCTATATCTTGTCAGGTTCCTCGAATCAGCGAGTAGTCTAACAATTGTAGTGTTTAACACCGAATAATGTGGTAATTGTGATCTTGTGACTGTGAGACTCTGTGCCTCCAGCAACATAACAGCAAGATACCTATTCCGGTGAACCTACCGAGAAGCCAAGCATAAAGCCTACGATTCAACGACATGTCTCTGCGCAGTACCACGCGGAGCGCTGCCGACAGGATGCGGACCATGTCGGGACGAGTCGCCTGTTGACGCAAATGGGATAAACATGTCAAAGGTCAGGTGTCATATTTTATCAGCTCTGCCATAACTTGGTATTTACAAGGGGCTTATGCAATATGAAGAATAAAAAAAACAGTGCAGTGAAAGCTAAAACAATATTGTCACTGTTTAATTATACATGCACTACAATGCTTTCAGTACACGAGACAAAAACGCCAATTTTACTTAACCGTATTAAATCTTGAATAGAAACACAGGAAAACCGGGCTATATGCAGTTTACTGGAGAATGTTAAACCTTTTAGCCATATATTCCACCCTAATTGCTAAGGAACCTATTATGCTATGAGCATTTTGGGCACATATCATGCAGTCAATGACTTTTACAGAGGGGGTTTTATCCAGGACCCTTCTGTTCATGTGGTGTAGGTGCATGAGCAGTGAGTGAAGATATCATGTTTAGTTTTCTTTGAGTCAATTGCTGACAGCATTAAAGCTCAGCTGCTATTAGTTGGATGGTGGAGACAACCATGTGGATCAAGAAATATAGAATTTGACAGCAGACCTTTGGTCCATTTTTCCTGATGTAAATACAAAAACCTAAATCAATGGCTGGCCTTTACTTAGATTAAGGACAACCATATGCCTATCCCATACATCATTGCCCAAAAAGGCACAGTAATTTAATTATTAAGTGATTAGCTTTAAAATTACTACTGACTATCACTCTAATTGCAAATGTGTTTATTTACAGTGGTCTTCCCAACATTTACCAAGAAAGGAGCCTGCATGGCTTGGATTATATTTTCAGTATTATCTTTGAAATGACAGGACGAAGTGTATTACACTGCCAGGACGTCTTAAGCTTTTATACATTTCTTAGTGTATATATTCACACTTACTTTCACTAAGTTCATCTGAGAACCACAATATTTCTACTGCCTGTTTTATGAACCACCATTCTAATTCTGTTTTATGAACCACCATCCACATACTGATACTGCTATGCTAAATTGTATTCTGCAGAGGCAAATCTATATTCACACAATAATTCCAAGAAGGGCTGTTCATCTAAAATGTTAATATTACACCTTTATTTTAAGTTGCTCCATTAAATCATATCTTGAAGTACAACAAATATATATATATATGTTTAAAAAAGGCTTTTTACCTGACTCATGTGAAATGGGAAACAGAACAGGATAAGGTCTAGCGTGCTCCTCTGGACCAGCACGCTGGAATCCTGCACCGATGTGCTCACAGCTTCTACCTGTAACATAACACTGATTTGTTGGCACGTGTTAGGACACCAAAATACACCTTACTAGTCTACTTTATATATTGCCGACTTATACATACTATTTCCTGGCGGGCATCTGCTATTTGTTTTTTTAATTAAATATTTGTAACTTTTTTTTATAATTGGTAGCAAAATTGTTAATTGTTAAAAATTGTTAGCTGATGTAAACAATGATGCTTATGTAAAAATGTGTATTTATATGTAAAACAGGTTGAAACTCGGAAGGATTTTAAAGTATAACACACAAAAAATAAACGTAAATAAAATACGAAAAAAATGAAAAGGGTATCTTTTCAGATAAGCAGGATGGTCTTTTCCAAAGATGCGTTTCTGTCTAAAGCAAACACCAGTTCTGTAGTGTATATGATCTCGGAGTGAAAGTCTGTTCGTCTCTTTAGAAGATTAAAACAATATTAGCATAAGCTCTGCTCCAAGACCTCCCTCAGTACCCCTTGCAAAATGATTGGAAAAGGCTACCTTTTAAGAAAGTGTTTTTTATTTTGTACTGGGAAATGTCTCAGGAGGTTTCTCTATGGTTTCAGTGCTATGACTCTAGCTCGCCAAAGATGCCAAGAGTATCAGGCATGACACAGCTTTCTTGCAGTAGTACCAATAGCTGGGAACAAGCTGATTCCCGTTTCTTTATTGCATGTGTTCAGCGTGATGGGCATGTTACCATTAATTCAATGTCACTCCCAATGATATACAGCTGGTCCTCCATCGAAAGCTTCCTGTTTAGATGTGCGAGCACATATGTGATCCCAGGTAATCTCACAGCCGGGCTGGTGAGGAGGCTTCCCCAGAGGGCACTGAAGAAGGCAGACTGGTCTACTGCTGAAGCCACCTTCTCCAAGAGAGTGTTAGTTCTGTAGTGGACATGGCAAACAGTAAGAAAAACATTCAACTGGGTTTATTAGAAGGCATATGGAATGACACAATTTTAACAAATTAATTTAAGAAGAAATAGCTAGTAAAAAGGAAAAGGCTTTTATGATTATATATTATATATGTATATAAACTTTATTATTGGCGCCGCTTGTATTGCCAATGCTGATTTGGGCATAGCAGCCAATGTAAATACTATTACATTTTTCTGCAGGATTTCCAAAGCTTTTTGCTTGGTCAGGTTAATTTTGATCTAATCTACATTCCAGCACATGCCCCAGCTAAAATGGTAACCAGTTTAAAATCAAACCTGATCACGGTTTAAAACATAGCATGTAGAATATCTATACAAAATGTTTAATTTTACTAGGAGTATGTAATTCCCAGTTGATGCCACAGATCATGCAAGGGGGTCCGGTAAATGAACGCAATCCTCAAACTGCCTTCAGTTTAAACAGATATAACAAGAAGCTTTTGCACATTACTTGACAATTCCCTAGCATACATACTTTATAGCACATACTTGGAATATGTACAGCAACTCACTGACCTGTCATAATATTCGGAGCCCTCCTCCAAGCCAGGGAGAATGCCGGTCAGTAGTCCTTGCAGGCCTGGTTTTAAAGTCTTACCTAGAGGTAGGTAGTATGTCTCATACAGACTAAGTAATGCTGGTTTGACGGACATTGCAGCATTGGTAAGAAGAGGAAAAAGGCCAGAGCTGGAAAAACATAGCAAACAATAACAAGGAAGTTTTATTCAAAGTCAGTCAACAATCACCTGAAGGACAGCGATGCAATGAAGATGAAGACTGGGATACAGATCAGCAATTGACAAAAAGCATATAATTTTGCAGTCCCATTTTTGTGAAAAATATACATTTCTGGTCTTATAGGGTCAGATTATTGTCCCGGGCACCTCCTCAACAAGAAGGCATATTAAAGTACATCGTATTATAATATGCATTCTAAAAAGCAAACAAAAAAACTACCTGGTGCTGGGCGGGGGCCATGTATGAAAATTGGTGTAATTCCTAAACCACTCACCCAATTTGGATTCAAGTAGCCCCAAATTAAAGCTACACTTCAAGCTTGATTGCTTCATTTGAAATACATTGTGGTGGCACCCAGAGCCAACTGTATCTCCTGCACAGCATATAGCATGCAGAATTCTCCTATGCATTTGCAATGGGGCAACCACAAAATGTAAATGGACCACAAAGCTATTATAGGCATTGAAGTGTACATGATGGCAGGATTGTCCATTTCATTATCTAGAAAATCTGCTCATATACTTCACTCGCAATTGCTTTCTGTCTCTGTATAACATTATTAAAGGGTCTCCATAGTATGTGGCCTCAATCCATTTCCCCCTAGTAGTTGGTGTCAGGATTGAGCCCATCAGTGCTGTATCCGGTTCCCAGCATGCTGGCCTGAAAATCAAGCTAGCATGGATCATGGAACTCTGCAGAGTTTCTCCTAAATACTGTCTGTGGGACACGTGAAGGATGGGGTGCCTTGTTTGATGCTAGCTGATGTAATACAAAATTCCCTTAGTCTATATTGATAAAAAATGGCATAAATATGTTGCATCAGTACAGAGTTAAAGGAAGCCTATATTTTCACAAATAGATGAACACAGATTGGTTTACCATTAACAGAAATTTCCAGATAAGAACTAAACATGCCAATCGTTTTTAAGTCTTTCAAAGGGGCTAAAGGTTAATTACCTGTACAGAAAGAGGTCTTTGGCCAAGCGCTTTGGTCCAATGATCTTGAAGATGATTTCGTACGTTTCCAGTGCTTTCCTGTGAACCCCCCCTGGTAATGCTGGGTGGAGGCATTGTGCCAACCTTTTACCGATCGTTAACTTCTTAGGAACAACTTGATACTTTGCATTGTTTTGTAATACCTGTGAAATATATGGACACAATCAGAACCTAAATCGAATATTTATTGAACGCTTACTCGCAGGATGAAATATACAAACACTGACAAACGATAATGCAGACACTATAAGACTCCAGTGACCATAATAAAATAGCAACTTGGATACATTTCTCGTTGATACCTTGTTCAGTTTCCCCAGTGCAGATATTAGATCAGCCCATTCACTGGAATACTCAAAGTTCTTCAACGCCTTATCAACAGCTGCCACATAGTTCCTATATTTGGAGTCACTCAATAGCTCCAGTTCCTCTGTGTTCATTCTCCCACCACGTCCCGCTAGAGACCAGCTCTACGCTAGCCACAGACCATCACCTACAAGAAAAAATACAGGTTATTATTATAATACCAACCGCAAACAAAACAATGCCAAATAGCTTGGCTCGCTCACTAAGGGCACCTTTTTGAAATATGACATCGTTGAAGATTAAAGTACATCAGTCACAACTTTCCTTATGACATCATTAGTATGTCATATCATAGTAAAATAAAAATAACAGAAGGTAGTGAAATATTAAGTAATGTTTAACTGTTATATTACTACTTGTCGGTTGTGCTCCCAGGACAGAAAACAAAGAGGGCCAATAAAAAGGAAAAAGGTGCGTCTTATATCTTTGTTCCTTTTTATTGTTTCTTTTATTATTGCTCCCTATGATATATCAACTGATTTCACAATTGTAAGATTTTAGTTCCAAATGTAACGTACATTTTAAATGTATACATGGATACCTGGCTGCATAGACTCTTTTGCCCAACATTAGACGTTGTAATCACGTGACCTGACATGGCGGTAACTGGTGGTTAAGGCATTATTGGACGCATGACCGGCATCTAACTTGACAGCGCATTTGTAAACGACTACATAATGAACAAATTGCGGCACGCTGTGAATGGCACCCGCGTTCTTAGATTCGTTGTATATTCAAGAACAAATCTATGTGACGCTGTTAGAGTGACTGCCAGAAAGTTAACAAAAAGTTATTTTTAGCAGAGATATTTACAGCGGATATAAAAAGTGTACACACCCCTGTTAAAATGCCAGCGTCTTGTCATGTTAAAGAATGAGAGAAAAAAAATATAAGGTGAACAATTCAATTGCAAAACAAGCTGAAATCTTTGCACAATTATGCCACCAGGTTATTGTGAGTCCCCCCCCAAAAGATTTCAGCTTGTTTTGCAATTGAATTGTTCACGTTACATTTATCTTTTTCTCATTCTTTAAAATCACAAGAACCTAGCATGTTAACAGGGGAGCGTAGACTTTTTATATCCGCTGTATATATGGGGGGGAACTTTTGATAGGGGAGCAACAGTATAAACCCTGCTTTAGGAACATAAGATAGAAACATTAGCTCCAAAGAAAGGTCCCCCCCATTTTATTACCAGGCGTGAATCACAGGGATGAGCAAAATCCAAAAAGGGAGCGGCTAAACGTATCAGACCAGAAAGGTCACGTAATTACCAGAGCAGCTGATTGCTGGTTTAGTTTTTCTAGGACATCATTTTGGTGACACACAGTGAAATCTACCTTTGACACACTTTACGCCTCCCAAACATTGTTCCATTATATTAGATTATATACTGTGTGTATATATATATATATTTCTGATCAGGTTATTAAAGATACTTAAAAATCATGCCTAAAAGGTACAATTCAAATGTATAATATAAATGAATGCCCCAATGCACAGGTTTTTCTAGATTACTGTATAAGGTATTTACAAAAGAGACCTCTATATGAATTCGATAGAAATAGATATACAAACACTCACGGCCATTATGTTCAATGCAAACTCATCTATATTCTATCACGTAAGTAAATACAAGCAATTTTTGTTTATAATCTCTATATAAACAATAATCAATAAACACAAACCTGTGTTTGCGGAAGATAGCGAGGCTGGGTCTGATGCCTCGGGTCTGCTTTTAAGGTGCTATTGCACCTACTCTGCTTCAACTGAAAAGTAGCCTCAGAACCATCATTCCCACCACCGTTTACAGCTCAACCCCTGTCTAGCAAGTGCAACAATTATAATGACAAAGTGTGGCTCAATCAGGATTTATTAAACAAAATTGTCAGATCTTCTGTGGTTTATTGGGTTGTCAGGATAGCAGGCTCAATGGGCAAATTGTACCTAACATGGTCCATCACGACAAGCAACCCGATCATGCTCAAGGGTAAGGCACGGGCACCATTATGTAGAACTTAGCAGCTATTTTAAATACCAGACACCTAAAATATTTCAGATAACTATGTTGTTTTAACCAATCAATGGCACCTTCACTGAAACTTTTTGTCACTATAAAACTGTTAAGAAGGACCAAAGTAACATTAAAAGGTCTAAGGACATTTTCTCAAAAACATTCTTAGTGTTACAAAATAAGAAAACAACCAGAGGAAACTAAAGTATTGAATATACGACTAGGTGGGGTCTCTAGGGATACCGTAAAATGTTCCCGCAATGGCTTACTTATAGAACATTACAAACATTAAATGTCATCATACGATGTCCTTAAAGAACATTCTTGGGCTACCATAATTCCCACAACTAAATACAAACAGCATTAGGATGTTTCAGTCAAACAGGCGGCATCATAAATTCACAGGTCAACCCACCCTGAGGTCAACCCACCCTGACCTGTGGAGGAGGACCATGGCAATTAATAAAGAAATCAAAAGTAAAATGTATATAAGGAAAGGTTTCATTGACCCTTGGCATTTAAAATGAATGATTTCCAATTCCGATCTCTATTCATAAAAACAAATGAAGTGACAATGCTCAGCACCAACATACCGGTACGTTAAAATGCGATATATTACTGATCTCTCGGTCAGTGCTCAAGAGATAACCTGTACAGGATTGCATCATTAAATGGGCTCTTGTACAGAAAACTTGAGAAAATGCCACAGACCAGTACCGTAGTATAAACTCTCACTCATCCTGACCTTCTCATTCCCAATTTTTTATAAATACTTATTTTTGTGTCTATCCCCATGTTGGACTCGGGGCTGTCCGCGTTGCAAGATTATTGAGCTGTACTCTTCAAAAAATAAAAACTTCTGTCGCTTTGAAGCATAAACGACGACAACTGCACAATTTTCCATTCCATTCCAAATTGCCTTAATTCCTACACTATTTGCATATAATTCCATATGTATTTATGTAAAGGAGAGGACTGGGTACGGCGAAGGTCAGGGTCGGTGAAATAAGATCAGTCGGTAAGTGCTAAGAAATAAAATAAACCCGTGAAACTACATATTACTCAAGGGGCCACAAATTTGGTTGAGATTTAGTCAGTCAAAAAAATGTAAGACCCAGTTTTTTGTTTACAATAATAATAATTAACAAACATACTTACACCACCCTGTAACATATTCACCTATACACACACAGTAACATACTAACATGCACACACATATACTAACACACCAAGTAACATACATATACTTACACACACTTAGTAACTCATTCACATGCACACACAACACACACAGTAACATTTTCACACACATAACATATTTTACCCATACAGTAACACACTTATATACTGTTGGTTTTGTGTTCCCTCGAAGCAGGAAATGACATCATTTCCCTGCACTCAGACTCAGCGAGCTGGTACTGAGGGAACAAATCCTAGGACCAGGAAGTAGTTTCTTGTCGAGACTACATATATTCCGCAAGCCCTCCCGATGGCTCTTCCTTTAGCAAATAGACCTAATAAATATATCGTACGTATTACCTCTTCTGACCCAAGTTAGCAACACATAAAATAGTTTTGCTCCATCACAGATGTCATAGGGCTTGAACCATATCCAATGCTTTTGTTGGGACGTCCTACCCTCATAATTCAAAGGGCCACAGAATGTAAATTCAGATCTTACGATTTAGTCTTCTCTACAAACAAGATCCTTCGACACTCCTCCCTTAGCATTAGCTGATCAGCCCAGGAACCGCTCACTGTCTGATCATGTGTGCTATCTAAAGCAATATAACATACAGAACTATACTGGTGTTATCTTGGTTAATATACGTACTTTAAATACTATACTTATCTTTATATGAATCCCAAAACCTTAATGTGGACACTGGAGGTCTGAAGGTCTTACAGTAATGGACTTCCATTTCACTCTCCCAACAGAAACTAACATGAGAATAAGCATCTAGATGTTTACAAAGCCACCATCTCAGTTCACTCCAGAACCGCTCATCCTGCCTGCATACTCCATCCAGTCGCAACACTCGAATCTATACGGGAGCACAGAGAGGTTGGCTGTACTCATGTGAAGGGTTACTCAGGATCAGGGAAGAGCGAGAGTGCATATAATATCCTGCGACAGGGGCTTCCGATCAAGTGATCAATTTGGTATTTCTTCCCCAAAGTGTTTTGGGGTTTTTTCCCTAGAACTTGCAAACAATCTAAATGACTACTATGTTACTGATTTGGCATGCATACCCGTGGCATGTGTTTCAAAACTCGCAATATATGATTTTATAGTAAGCTTGTTAGGGCTGGAATGAGTAATCTACAGAGACAAACGCTAAATTAACAAAATACATACAGTGATCTATATGACAAGCACCATAGACATACAACATACACGCGTTCTTTAATACACATCCCAGACAAGCACTGGATTCCTCCACACGCCATCACACATGCGTCCCCATATTCTGAAATCATTCTACGCATCAGGAGCTCATATGTTTGTTTTGAAGCTTAGTCCGGCACAGTGATGCATCCCAGTAGCAGTCTAATTATTACTTCCTTGCCGTAAAGCATGCAATCGTTTTACAGCCACAACCAAAGCCATCTGAGATTTGACTTTGTGAATAATGGCCAATTAATGTATAGATTCATATTTCATCCACCTCTCTACACTGATTGCCAAATAAACACCACATTACCACACAATACCCTGTATATACCGGTATATTATATATATATATATATATATATATATAGGGCCCGAGGGTCGCTATGCTATGAAACCTGACACATTTTGCCGCAGCACCTTGGCTTTTAACTCCCAGTACCCTCCATTCTCCCCGCAGATCTGCCGTCCCCTCTCCCACCGGCCAGAATTAAATCTTAACAGGGCCTCTTCCTCCAGAGCTGGAAAGAGAATGAAGTAAGAGATGCCTATCGCAATATTACGTCATTTGTATGTGACAGCGATATACCTTGATGTCAGAGACCCTGATAATGTCGGTGCCGTTTCCTCACCTGTTCAGAGTGGTGCCTCTCGGTACCCGGCTGACAGCTCCCGGCATGCAAAGTGAAGGTACAGAGGAGAGGGGGGGGTGCGCCGGCGTCCGTGACGTCACTAGAGTGCGCCAGGAAGGCGGAAGCTCAGAGTGTGCGATGGAGCTCATGTTTTGTGCTGGCGGATATCGAACATCTAAGTTATCATAGAAAGAAAATGAGCGAATGTTTTGTGTGAAAATAAAGGTTCTGCCTGCGGCCTCATGAGGGACACGGCCTGTAAACCATAACGTCTACTGTGTGTGACTATTGTGTATACGGCGAGCGAAATGAACCCCGGAACTGTGTACCTCCGGCTTGTGTGGCTTGCCGTGAGATCGGTTTGTGTGGCAGGGTGATGAGTTCATAACGTCCTACTTCATTTTCAACATTTATTTCCATATGATTAGGCAGTGTGCATGGAAAGGGCTTGTGGAAATCTATGTGTTGTATTTTACACATATTCAAACTAACAATTCAGCTAAAGAAAAAAGATATATAATCCAGGAGCGGTGAGAGCCCCAAGGAAAATGACAGACCGCTGTTCGTGCTAAAGGAGCATTCGACGTTTTGAATGGAACTGCGGTCTCTTTGGAAAATACTTCGTGTATAGATATATGTACACAAATATTTATACACACACACATTCAGAAAACCTTGCACACATTTTCCAAATGAACTGTAAAGTACGTGTGTGTGTGTGTGTACACATACACTGTCTGACCAAGAGTACGTGGTCACCTGACCATCACATATATATGAGCTTGTTGGATGTTCCATTCCAAATCCATGAGTGTTAAAATGAAAGTTGGTCCCCTCATTGTGGCTATAACAGCCTCCGCTCTTCCACAAGATTTTGGAATGTGTCTGAGAATTTGTGAGGTCAGGCTTACAATCTCCATTCCAGTTCATCCCAAAGGTGTTCAATGGGGTTGAGGTCAGGGGCTCAGTGGGGGCCGCTGGAGTTCCCCCTCACCAAGCTTCTGGTCTTTATGGAAACATAAGTGCATGTAAGCGTTGGTGTGAGTGTGTATGTAAGTGCATGGTGTTAGCGTGTGTATGGGCGGGTTGGTGTGAGTGTGTATGTAAGTGCATGGTGTTAGC